>CAJNOL010000492.1:4564-131485 GCA_905250125.1 Rotaria sordida
ATATAATAGGTGGAAACATTCATTGATTTCATTTCTTTTTTTTTCTCCTCTGTATGTGTTGTATGTCGAGAATGATTACGGAGCTTGAGGTGATTCGTATACGAAGCGAGAAAAAAAAAGAAAATTACTACCGTTTACATCGCGTAATTTCAACTTCTATATACGAGACAGTATTGGCCTTAGGGTACTAACATCGTTTTTCTTTCTCACTTAAAACGACTTCTTTAAGCTTGAAAATGGGTAGTTATATAGTCGATGTATGAATGTAAGTCATATAGTGTGTCTGCCTTCCGGTCTTTGTATGTCCGTTTGAAGGCGGGCAATTAGAACTAAAGAAAAAAAAAATTGAGGACGACAACGACGATTACGTGATGATGAACCGGAAACAAATCACGTGTAATTATAGTCGAAAGATCTTGTCTTTTCTTCTTTTTTTTTTTTTCAATGGAATGCCAGATGTACTATAATAATGGTCAGTATAGAAACAAGGCTACTTGAGTATGACATTGATCTAGTCTCTTGATAGTGATGATCATCATCATCATACACATTCTTGAAACAACAACATTTGAATATCGACACTACCACCAACTGTTCCTCATCTAGACGATTGCATGGTGAGTTCAGTCATCGTTTTATTTTCTTTTTTTTAATCAAATCTGACCGCAGAACGAAAACAGACAGCTGCTGTTGCTGCCACCATAATTGGTGAGAGCGATATATTTAATAGGTGAACTACAGTGCGTGCCGTGTTGTTTGATGGTGTATATTGTGCGTGCTCAATTAGATATTCTTGATGAAAATTTTAACAGCCATACCATTAGTAAACTCACGTTCGTTTTTTTTTTCTGTCTTGAATATATATCTATATCTCTTTATCTATTATGTAACCATCAGATATATAGTTATGGTCAGACATTGTAGAAGAATCTTTCAGGTGAGAGACAAGATTTGTTTATTATTATTCATTCAACAATGACTGACAGTCTGTTTGTACAGTAGTGCTGATAGATATCCGTTCGACGCCAAGCACAACAGTGTTGTCTGGCTTTCTATCTAAATTACAAAATAACATTTTCTTTTTTTTTGCGCCTTCGTCACTATTGAAGAAGAAGAAGAAGAAGAAAAAGATAAAACTGAAAGGTTTCATAGATAAATATTGAACTTTATAAGATACATACACAAAAAAATTGATAGTTCATCTATTTAAATTTATCCTTGTATGTTTAATCATTCGTTTCTTTTATTATATATTTAAATGAATAGAATCATGATGATGATGATGATGATGCGTGAAGAAAAAAAAAAGCATCTTCTTTTTTCTTTTTATTCATTACAAGCGTTCAAGCAGACAAACCATTCTATTAAGTACTAAGTTTCTTTTCTTCTTCATCGAACATACAAGGACGTTATTTCTTTTTTCCTGCTTTCTTCTTCTATTGAAGATGTTCTGCAGGTGAATGAATGACGAGATAAATGTTCTGTCATCCCATTTTCCTGTTTCTGTCAATAATGTTCTTTCTCTTCTGAACATTGCTAAGAGAAAAGAAAAAGGAAGACGAGTGTTGATATAATAGACCTCGATCTAATCGAAGAAAGAAGAAGAAGAAAAAATCTTTCCCTCTTTCGTTCCCCTACTTCTCAAGAGAGAGAAGGCTTATTATTACTTGTAGTTATAGGCGTCGCCGAGAGACAAGTGGGTACAGATACATATACATATATATTCATATATATATACACTAGTCGGAAGATTAGAACACTCAGGTAGCACCTGCATGATCGTTGTTATATAATCATTTTTCTTCTTTTTTTTTTTTTATATGCCCGATGCTAATTTTCCAGTAAGTTGCGCGTGCTAAAAATTAGCGTTGTATGACGAAAAAACCTTGTCCATATATCTCACTCTTCTTTTTTCTTCGGTACCTTGAACTGATGTCGACCTTTGTTCACCATATGAGATCGATTTCATATGACTGTAAATCGAAAGAAGATGAGCTTCTTTTCTTTCTTGCTTTCTTTTTATGTAATTCTTTCGCTATCTCTTTTTTTTTTTTTTTGTTCTTTTCGTCAATGTAATTAATCGATATGATATTCTTCTTTGATTTATCAGAAGAAGAAGAAGATGATAAATGAGATTCTTCGCTTTTCTTTTAAACTTTTATATAAAGGTATAGTACGTGCGTGTTCAGTTTCGCTCATCATTTCCTGTTCTTTCTTTTTTTTTTTTTTTTTTTTATTCATTTTCTCGTCAAGAATTGAGTCAGGCAAAGCAAATGTTTAAGGTAGTGAAAGAAACTAGGAGGAGCATAAATGTCTCTTCATAAACAGTAAGTAGAATGACCTTGCAAAACTTGACTAGAAGCTTGTCGTCGGCATCTTCTTTTTTGTTTTGTGTCACGCACTCTTAAGTGAAGCACGTAGTAGAACTATGATAAGAGTCTTTTTTTAGAACAATGTTCATGTATACGTTTGATCTTTTGACAAATTAAAGTCTATACTAAAATGAAAAGATCGATTATAACACCTTGTTGTCTTGAAAAAGAAGATATTCAAATTGAATACGATGAACTATTTTATATTCGACTTCTTTTGTTTAAGTCAATATTGAATTTATTTGTCTTTATAATAAATGAAAAGTATATACTATTTAAAATAGTTATGTTCAATGTGCTCAATGAACTTGAATGAATAAATACTTCTACTTGTCAATATGAATATTGTCTCATATGTAAATAAGATTTATGATTCGTTAGAAAAAAAAAAAAAAAGAAATTTCTTTTTCTTTTTTTGTTTGGTGCTTGCATGTCATATTAGTATTTATTTGAATGATGTATTCCATAAATGTATGTGTCATCTCTGTTCCCGTTTTCTATTACATAGTCTTGTATTTGTAAAATCAACTGTCATACACATGTGATTCCCCCATTGACTCTCATTTACTTTGACTAATCATAATAATCGTCACAAGAGTGTGAGTTAACCTTTATTGTCTGTGACACATTGTCATTCGTTCAACATAGAAACAAACAATGAATGTAGTGACCATATTCATATTTATAATTGACCGAACTACACCTTTAATGTATGTATATTCTGTCTGTTTTTTTTTTCTTTCTTTCTTTCTTTTCATAATCTAGTGTGATATCGGTGTTCTGTCTCTTTCTTTTAATATGGTATTTTGTTTCACATAGACAAAAGCAAACTTGTCTCGTCAAGAAGAATACTAAGATTTCGTACTTAATTTCATTCGCTCTCGCTCTCCCTCTCCCTCTCTCTCTCTATATATATATGTGTGTGCGTATTTTGATGCAATTGTCGAGTCCGTGATGGTGTAATGCATGCCGACGTCGATTTCTAATCGTTTTGTGTCGTCAGTTGGATGGATAGATGGATAGATCGTAGATAAAAATGGAACTGCGATTGCATAAGTAGATAGAAAAAAGAAAGCTATGTATGTGTCTATGTGTATGTGTGTGTGTTTGAGATAATTTGATTTGAACGGAGATGAGAAAAAAGAAATCGGAAGAAGAAAGATGTGTGTTGTATCGAGCATATGAAATTGATCTTTTCCACAGATATTCAATCTGACATAAAGTAAGTTCTTTAAGAAAATGAATGATTGTATTTTATTCTTTATTGATTAATTTCTACAATAGTATTTCTATGAATGTCGAAAAGAAATAAATAAATAGGATAGTTATTCTTTTTTTTTTTAACTCATTGTCTGAGAACACGCCTGGAGTCTGGTCTGATAGATATATTTGTTATTTCATTTTCATCATGATGATGATGATGATCATCATCATCATCATTTGTACATTTTGCCCTGATGACATGATGAGTACACATTGAGAACAACAAATATGTATAAAAAATAAAACAAAAGAAAAAAAAGAAATGATAATACTATCTATTCATCGCTGTCTTCGTTTATATCATATTCTCTATGAACCATCATGATCATCATTGATTAAATAACAATTTTCTGGTGTGAACATTTTTACTATTTGATTTATTTATTGTTTTACCAGTCAGTCGTGTGAATCTTATTACATAAGTATGAAAAAGAAAAAGAGAACAATTTATGCATCAATAGAAAATAGATTTATCTCTAGATTGAAATTTATGATTTGTTTTTTATCATTATCAGACAATCTCTGGAGAAAGTGAATATGAACAGTTGTTAGATTTATTAGTTGCAATCGATCGAGCAGAAGATATTTATTGATTAGCTGTCTATTTCTGTTATTTTAGATTAAAGCCATTATAATGTTTTTACTTTTACTCTTGTTTCTTATTAATAATCAATGCTTTAGTTTAGATCTTGGTAAGAAACTTTTTTTTTTTTTTTGAAAAGAAATATTAATTCTAATAAATTAAATATTAAAGGTACATGTCGTGCTCCACTTGGCATTCAATCTGGTGCAATACCAGATTCATCATTTCAAGTTAGTTCATCTTTAGATATATCACTTGGTCCACATACAGCTCGTATTCGATCAGCTATTGAAGGTGGTGGTTGGTGTCCGAAAACATTAATTGATAGTCAAAGTGAAGAATATTTACAGATTAATTTTTTTAATTTAACTGTTATTACTTTAATTGAAACTCAAGGACGACATGGACCATTTCAAGTATAAATAAATAACGAGATAGGAAAAACAAAATAATTTTTTTTTTTTTTTTTTTTTTTTTTTTTTTAGGAAGATTATGTTGATTATTATCGTCTTGAATATCGTCGTGATTCAACTCATCCATGGATAAAATATCGTGATTTTCGAAAAAAAGAAATTTTTCATGGAAATTCAAATAATAATATTGCTGAAATTCGTGAAATATTACAACCAATTATAGCTATACAATTACGAATTTATCCAATACAATCGAATGATAAAAAAGCAAAAAGAATGTGTCTTAGATTAGAATTATATGGTTGTTTAAGTAATGATCATTTAATATCATATTCTATTGTACAAGGTGATAAACGTTCATTTGATATGGATTTTAGTGATAAAACATATGATGGATATTTATCACCTTTAACAAATGGTCTTGGACAATTAATTGATGGTGATATTGGATCAGATGATATTCGTTTAGATACTCAAAGTTGGGGTTTACGTGGTTTTGAATGGGTTGGATGGAAAAAAACAATAAAAAATCGAACATTTATACCAATAAAATTTTATTTTGATTCAATTCGAAATTTTAGTGAAATACGTTTACATACAAATAATATGTTTTCAAAAGATATTGAACAATTTCGTCAAATAAATATAACAACATATTTAAATGAAAATTTTCATGAAAATAAACAAATTATTATTGAACTATCTAATGATAGACAATCTGAACATGCTAGATGGATCAATATACCAATGAATGGACAATTAGCAAAAATTATTCAAATTGAATTAACATTTGGAAATGCTAATTGGATATTAATTAGTGAAATACAATTTATTTCAAATGATATTTTAGATATGAAACTTTTATCACAATTAAATGGTAAGAAATTTTTCTTTTTAATTATAACTTATATTTCGAAATCAAAAAAAAATAAAATAAAATATGCATAAGAAAAATAACAACAACAAAAAAAAAGACCACAAATGAATACTGAATAAACCCTCTCGAATATAAGAATAATTTATTCTTTTCTTTGTCTTCATTGAAGATTGTTTTTCTTAGTTTGAAAGATATGTTGAAAAGCAGTATGTTTTTATTATGAAGAATAATATTGACATGAATAGTAATTATATGATGATATTCAGTATAGTTTATATATTTCAGTTAGAACGTACTTTTAAAGTAAAGTATTGTTTACGGCAAATTTTCTTATTGAATTTTATGATGTATATTTTTTAAGATGTGAAATTCAAAAAAAAAATCTTTTTTTTTTTCACTCCCAAGGAAATTACCCGAAGTAATGTAGTACTTTTGAGCTAATATTATATGCATATACAATGAATCTCTATTCTTGAAATAACCCTGAGAAGGAATCGAACTCATAGATCTTCTCTTCAAGGCAATGACAGTTGTGCTGGATTATTATCCTTGGACGAGAGTATTCTGTGCAAAAATATGGACATAAGATTTTTCATATGAAATTTTTTTTCTTTATAAGTAGGCTTTATCCTTCTAGGAATATGCTGAAGATTTCAGTTAAGATGATTGCATTTGTTTTTTTTTCAAAATTATTGAGCGTTCTGAAACAATCGATTATTCTAATCGTTTTTGAAGTTTTTCAATAGATTCTTACGATGATGAGATTTACGTATGAATAAAATTTAAGATCAATAATCCGTTGTTCAATATTCTGTTCTACAGTATAAAAAAGAACCGCAAAATTATCTTAACCTTATAGAGAAGACCTATGAATTCAAATTCTTTCTCAATTATTCTTATCCAAAGGTTCTCTTGATATACTCAATATATGAGCTCAAAAGTAATGCATCATTTTAAACAATCCGCCCATCAGCTATGCTTTGGGAAGAAATAAAACTTTTCATCATAGTGCAATTTCTATTAGCTAAAGGCTGTCATACAAACAATCACATTCATACCATTAGCAAGAATACAATATATCTATAATGAGAGATCATGTATGTTGATCGAAAATGAACCATGACATATAGAATAGTCAAACCATATATTAAGCTATTTACTTAACTCTTTCATAAATAAATCAAAACTTACGTTAAAACAATCCTTTTTTAATTGCATATAATGAGAAGTGTACAGCAATATATAGAATAAAATTGATATAACTTTGACGATGGAGATTAAAAGTCTGTAGTACTCCAACGATGGTAGTTAAAAGTTTCTTGAAGATAGAAAATATTTAAAATTCTAGTATTTATTTTTGTATCGATTGAAATCTTCAGAAGCTATTTTTCGAAAATGATGATGGTGGAGCAGGTAGATTATAGAGGAGTTGGTGACGACTCAACCGATCGTTTTATACCTCTATGATAAACATGGACACATTTCAATTGGATTTTAAAATCATTTATCAGTTTTTGAAAAATTCTAATTAAGTCCATCTCTATTTTTTCGTAACTGTGATATTTATATTTTCCTTTACTGCTGATCATCTATTTGAATACTTTGATTTGATTTTTTTTTTGAATTATTAGCTAAACAATCTATCAGATTAAATTCACCAACAACAATCACTATTCCACTACAATTTATAATTGTTCTTGCTGGTGCACTTTCATTTATTTTCATTATTTTTCTTATTTGTTTTATTGGAATTATACTTAAACATCAAAAAAAACGAAAATTAAATCGGTTTGTTTATATTATATTTACAAAAAGAAAAATATTCTTCATTCTATATTGTTTTTAATATAGATATGGTGAAAAATTAATTTCACAAACATGTCATAATGATAATAATCATAATCAATTAAAACTTCAAATTCCATGTTGTAATAATATTGATAAAGATACTCAAAGTTCAAGTAAGTTATTTTATATTTGAAGAAAATAAAAAACAAATTCTTAATAGATCGTAGTCAAAGTTCATATGGTGTTCCAAGTTCTTCAGAACCATCAACATTTAGTGGTACACCAAAATTATTAGTAAGAAATAAATGTTTACCATCAACAACATTTCATCATCCACAATCAGTTAAATTACTTTCACCGAATGTTATTGATAGTGAAGCAAATTTTTATGCATCAACAGATATAATTAGTGTTAATAATGGAACGAATGATTTATCATCAACATTACGTGGTGTATGCGGAACAAGTTTAATGATACGATCTATAACAAATATACCACAAATGATTGTACCTCCAAGAAAAGTTGAATTAATATCAAGTGAAATTGTACCACCAGGAGATCTTTATGGTGAAGGTAGATTTGGACAAGTAAGATGATTTATAATATAAAACAAAAGAGAGAAAATTGTTTTTTTTTTTTTTTTTTGTATATAGATTTCAATTGGTAATGTACATTCATATAATCGTGTTATTATTCGACGTTTAACTAAAGTTTCAACAATGTCTCGATCGTTATTTGCTCAAGAAAGTCAATTATTATGTTCAATTGATCATCCTAATTTAGCCAATATTCTTTATAAAACACTTGATGGTCTTGCACTTGTATCAGAATATACTGAACTTGGAGATTTATGTTTATTAATGAGACGTATTGTTGAAAATGATGTTAATGCTCGACTTGAGTATGTATTTAATTAAAAATAATAAAAGAAAAATTTGTTATTATTATTATTATTATTATTTCTATTTTTCAACTATTATTTTAGTTATCAAGCAATGTTATTTGTAACATGTCAAATATCAGGTGCATTAAGTTATCTTGAATCTCGACAATTAATACATCGTGATGTATCAACAAGAAATTGTTTAGTATTTAATGATTATATTATTAAATTAACTGATATTGCTATGGCTTCACCTATTTATTCAAATTATTATTCAACTGATGCACATTTACCTGTTCGATGGATGTCACCAGAAATCTTAATAGTTAGTTGTTTTTTTGTCTATATTTTTTCTAATATTTATTTTTATATTTTTTTATAATAGAATGGTGGAAATAGTTATTCAATAAAATCTGATGTTTATAGTTTTGGTATAACATTATATGAAATAATGATAACATGTCGAATACTTCCATTTGCACATTTATCGGATCAAGATATTCTTTTAACACCACCATTATCAACAGATTTAGATATAACATTTATTGATAGAATACAATTAAATGAAATAATTGATTTAATGTTTGTTTGTTTAAGAATTAATCATCATGAAAGACCAACATTTCAAGATATTCATCAATTTTTATATCAACAACAACAACAACAACAATCACAGTCAAATTAATTTTGAAAGAAAATATATTAAAAGAATTCATTTTTTTTTATTTTTTAGTATTTTGTCTATATGTCAGTCATTTGCTTTTGTTTATTCATGATCAATAAATAATCTAAAAAAAAATGTCTTCATAATTGTTATTGCATTAAAAGAAAAATGCTTAATAGGTAGGTTTATGATCTATCTTCAATATTGATTTAACAATAATCTACAAGTTTGAGTTATGTTACAAGAGATCAAGACTATATTCAAATAAGCAAAAAGTCAGTTATTTTCAGTAGAGTTTGAAAACATTGACTAGTTCAAAGTATCACACTCATCTGATAATTACATTGAATATTTTAACTCATAAAAGCCGAATGTCCTTTCTAAAGGACATTGCAGTAATTGCTATTGCAGATCTAATAAAACTTATTATGCAAAAATCAGTATATTTCCTGATTAAGATGGTCTCATAAATCATAAAGTAAAAACTAAATTCCTCTTTCGTGCCTGTCAGATGACATAGCAGAGTATTTAAAATCCATAATTTTTTAAAACCCATGTTTTTTTACTCTAAAAACTTTGTTTATTCATAATAATTTTGTTTGATCTATCTGATGAAACCCTTTGATTATTTTTCAAACGACCTATTGGCGCATTGCGACAACATTAAGAAAATGTCCTTTGAAAAGAACATTCTGTCAGAACGACTTAAAATATTCTATCAACTCATGAATACTGGAAGAACTATTTGAAATACTATGTGGGTAAATACTTGGTTACTTTAAATTTTTCTTAGAACTATTATGAGGTACGATCAGAGGATAACTGTACACCCTCTTAATAGGCAAAAGTGTCTGATTATCCAAACATTTCGTTTTGTCTATGACGAATCGTCAGCGATCTGAGACCACTAGCGAAATCATGAGATGTTTCTTTTGTGCTTCATAGGATTGATTTCTCGACACTTGGTTGAGTTTACAAGGTCTAGAATCTCTATCTTAGCGGTCTATTTTTTCTCATCGTCAAAAAAGCCGCTGTCGATTTGTAAGGGTCATATATAAGATTATCTTTGTTCTGGTTATTCGTGTGTTGTATCTGAGTAGCATTTACTTTCATTTTGATTTAGTTACGTCACAAATCACAGCATTCATAATTTTCTAGGAACTTAGTTTACTTCAGTCAATGAATTTTTGAACCGTATTTTTTTAATTTCAGCACCTTACTCCATTGAACATAAAATTCATGCCAATAAATGTTTATATACTATTGTGCAAGCTGGGTTTCAATTCGACAAGATATTTACTTCCTAGCGTTTCGATTACTTATATAAAATTTCATAGTATGAAATATTTTAGAAAAAAAAACAAAGTTTTTAATAAATAAAAATAAAAACATTTGATAAATATGTGCATTATCATTATCAAACGAGTTTATGTGTATTTTACTTTAAAAAAAAAAGAAAATAAAAGTTGATACAATAATATTCTGCAATTTTTATGCACTGTATTTTCTCCCTTATTTGATGATGAAGTTGTATTGAAATAACTTCTGATATGTTGTAGTGTTACTAACGCCTGATGCTGAACTGAGATGTTGACAAAATAATGTTTTAATTACAATATTTTACTTTATTTGCTGCATTAAAGATAAAATACTATTCCTATTTCTGATTACATATTCGAAAAAGGCACAAAAGTCTGATTTCAACTCATACTGTTTCATCAATCTAGAGTAATTTTAAGTGAGTACAAAAAATGAACTAATATTCTATCCAAAAACTATCACATTACCCATTAAATGTTGTCATCAATCTATTGAAATCAATCATTTTTGAAAGCACTCAACTTTTTGTTGAAAAGTTTTGTAATATCTCTTTCGTTTAAACTAAAAACAACTAAAAAAAAATATTCGTAAATCAAATAATTTAAATTTTTTTCGCAATGAAACGGAACAGATCTTGCGCGAAGGTCCTAATATTGGTAGAGGATGGGATCTTATAGTGTATGAAGATCACCGAAATAGAGTTTGTCAAGTTTCTTTCGATGATCTTTATCAGCGATCTTCACCTCAATAGTCATTCTTTTTATTCACTTCGTGGATATATATACCCTATATAGTGAAATATTCTGCAATTGTCATCTCAGAATAGAATCAATAATTTCTATCATCACAGTGAAGATCGCTGAAAATAAATGTTGCCGATAATCACATCACATAAATGAAGTTTGTCGAATTTCCACAAAATACATACTGACTGAATAATTTTCAATTACTAAAGGAGATCCCTAGACCTTTCACTTCACAAGGCATAGGTCAAAGAAGATCAGAACTAAATGATGTACAGCAATCATTGATAATGGCATTGAGAAGTCTATATTTCAACCTGTGTATCAGAAATGATATTAATGGATTGACTGCTAACATATTTGTTCAGTGTTGATATATTATTCATTTCTGCTCTTGTCTATCAGCACACATCAGAATTGCGTATAATTTTTTTCTCATGGGAGTGTCGTAGAGTAGTGTCAAAGTAACATCAGAAAATGAGAGTGAATGGGAGGAGAGTGAATAAAGTCTATTTTTTTCGTACTGTACATCCTATTTACGTATATGATTTATATAAAAGAAGTATAAGAGAGAAAGTTTCAACTCGTCACGTGACGAGTTGAATAAAAGTAAAAAATCAGATCTTTCGTAACACCAAAAATAGGGATATCCAAAAATACAGAGATGTCGTAACAAAATTTACAGGGCGATTGTAACGATCAATACAGGGAGTTCGTAACAGTTGCAGAGCTTTCGTAATGAAGCAACAGGGATTTCGTAACAAGGATGAGGATGACAGCTGGACTTAGTTTGCAGAAATTACATGCTTTTCGTTACGAAAGCTGTGTAATGGTACATATCAAAACACCCGTTACGATCACCCTGTAAAATTTGTTACAGAACCCCTGATTCTGTCGTTACGAAAACTCTTTGACGTGCTTTGGTACTGTCAATTCGTTACGAAAGTCAGAAAATAAAAATCGTGACGAGTTGAAATTTTTCCGTATAAGAAACTGTTATATCATTATAGTATCATATTCTTTTTAATTGTCTTTGTTCTAGGTAAACGTTTATTCTAGGTAAACGTTTAGAAAAAAAAATCATTTTCTCTGAAAATAATTACTTTTATATTTTAGTTACGGTACATCATTAATTTATTTGGAATTTAGATATATTCTAACCTATTTTTTTTTCTGATACCAATGATACACATGACGATTCTTTTCGTTTTATTTGTTACTCTAAAAGGCATGCGAATTTCGCACAAAGTTAAAAATTGAATACTTGATGAGATAATTACTTTTTCTACAAATGTTCATCTGAATTGTCACTAATTAGATGATTTTATGGATCTATAACTCATTGTCATTTCTGTAAGACTTCGAACATTTTTCGAGTACAGACAATATGCATAAAATAGTCAATCATTGTTTTTGGTAACTCCAATGAAGAAGATTTTAACAAAACTGATCATTTAGATGTACAAAAATACACTGAAAAGTTAAACTTCAAAAAAGCGAGATAATATTCATAAGCGCATTGATCTATAATCAATCGTAAATATTTGTCGAAAATGAATTATGCACATAAATTCTTCAGACAATGATGAATAGCGAATTTCAAATATTTGCAGAATATAGATTTTGTATCGAAACCAAAACTTAGGTTTTCTACATTTTTGGATTCAAAGACAATACTATGTATGAAAATTTTCATTGATTAATTTTTGATTATAGATCAACTGTAAACATTCAAACGAACGCGAAAAATTTGGAATGTATCTTTATTTATAGGTATCTAAAGCACATATTTAATCCTGAATTTATGATAAGATTACAGAAACCTTAAAGCATTACTAGTAGCTATATTGATATTTATTCTTTCGAGACTAATTGGAGAGTAATTAGAAGAATTTCGTCGATTTCTTCCGATACTTTATAATGGTAGCTTCATATATTAATGTAAGTAAAACATTTTTTTGAACTCTATATAAAATCAAAAAAAGCTGATTCTGTCTAAAATTAATGCAATGACCTGTTAAAATAAACTCATCAGATTCGAATCATCATTTAGCCATGGATTACATGAATAATCTGAAGAATATTTCCAATTCTAAATTACGTAGAATACTATCCATAGGTCGAGATGTTTCTCTTATTATAATGGAGAATTCTTTAACACATTTATATTCGGACGACAAAAATTTACACCTCAGTTTTTTGAGTGATTGCTTCGTTTTTCGTTATACAAACTTATCACAATGTATAAAATATTTTAAAAAAGCCTCTCGACAAAAATATGTAATTCTTCTATTCTATGGATTTGATAAGGATAATATAGAAACTATGATCTCGCAACTTGACCAGTGTGAATAATTGAAGGCCATTTTTATTCTCTATTCTTCTAACAATGATGATGTTCAATATAAAATGCATAACAATAATGGTAGTAAGTGTTCAAGTGGAACTAGTACTAAACTAATTAAAAGTTTCTATGAATGGGAATCACTATCTACAAGTTTACAACAGCATATTATTGAAGCAAAAAATAGTTTAAAAGATGGCGGTCTATTCAACATGTGCAGTTCACCAGAAAATGCTCTGCGAGATTTACGACGAAAACTAAGCTCGTTTGTTTGGACTCAAACATTTCGAGGTTAGTATCTATTAATATATTAGTAGTTTGTTATTAACTTATATGATAATTTTTTTTAGTGCTTCTTGTGACCATGCCTCCATAATTCACTAGAAGCCAAACGACAAATGTTATGAGAATGCCGAAAATATTATAATGGCAATCTTTTTCAAATGAAGAAGATTATAGAATTTGAAAGAATATATCGAGCCTGCGATACTATACGTTGGTATATCAAACCATGTTTTCTTTCAACTTTAGTTAACAAAACATTGCGTTCAAAAAATGTACATTCTCTATATCTATTTCGCTATTTTATTTTTGATCTGTGTGAAAGTCTTGCTCAAGGACGACACTCTCATTCAACACCTATTTCTGCTTATCGTGGCACAATACTTCATCGAGATAAAGTTGAACAATTACATGTCGGCGCACTTGTCTCTACTAATAGCTTTCTTTCTTCGTCACGTTTTCCTGAAGTTGCGTTGTCTTTTATAAGTTCTGATCAAGGAGTCGATACACAGACCAATCGAAATCGTAACAATCCTGAACAATTCGTTCTATTTAAAATCGATATTGACATAAATCAATCACACGATGTTGTTGTTGCTGATATAAGTAATGAAAGTTAAATACCAGACGAGAAGGAATTCCTATTTGATCTTGGCACTACGTTTATTATTACGACTATCTTCTATGATGATCAAAATTATATGTGGAATATTCACATGACAGTTTCAAATCAAGTGGTACAACTAAATCATGAATTTGATTCACATATACGTGAGCGACTCTCTAAAACAAATGCTACAATTTTATTTTGTCGTATGCTAGCTTATCTAAGCGAATATTCACTAGCAATAAAATATTTTCAGCGTCTTCTACGAGTTTTACCTATTGAACACGAAGATCGACCCAATATACATTATCAATTGGCTCGCATGTATCGATTTTTGAGTAAACATCAACAAGCTATTTATTATTTTCGATGTGCTAAACTATTACAACGACGTGGTTTGCCTTACAATACTTATGAATATGGTATGACATTAGCTAGTCTTGGTACTGTTTACTTGAAATTGAACGATTCAAAACGAGCAGTATGTGTACTGGAACAAGCTAGTATTTGTTATAACCTTGTTTCACAAAACTATAATACTGAAACAATATTCCACTTTAATCGACTTAGTTATGCTTACTATCTTGAACAACAATATGAACGAGCATTACAAATGCTCAATAAAGCATTGCCCATTTACAAGCAGAAAATGCCAGTGGATCATCCTCGCCATGCCCAAACTTATCATAATTTGGGTTTAGTACATCGTGCGATGGGTGGTAACGATAAGGCACTTGTTTCTTATCAGTAAGCCCTCAAAATGCGAAAGGCTCTACTAGCTCCAAATCATCCATATGTGGCTCGTACATGCTTTCAGATCGGCTTGCTATTTGAAGAGCGCAAAGATTATAATGTAGCACTTGAATACGCCAAAAAAGCAGTTACCATTCAAGAACTCAGGCTGCCATCTGATAATCAGGAACTCAATCTATCAAGAGATCTTGTTGGACGCCTGCTGGCCAAAATTAATATGACTATGTAATAATTTTTCTTGTTTCAAAAGATAACAGTGAATTTTATTACGTGATTTAGGAATGAAGAATCTTGAAAGTGATGTCAACTTTACTTCTTCAAAAGAAATGATATGCCTTTGACAAAAATCAACCAAAAGTATCTAATGACTAAATCAAGAGTATACACTTCTACCAAATGGTACTCTCTCATTTTTCTAATGTATATTTCATGTGCATAATCATATTGTTCAATTGAGTGATTACAATCGAATAAGATGTGAATATAAGGAAAAAAATGAATTATAATGCAGATAACTTAGGTATAGTTATATTTTAGTATGTTGTAGAATTGTGTTAGAAGAAATTCATATATGTTCCTTGCAAATGTTCCATCAACGACAATATTTGCCAATAGATATGCATATTCTATTTAGAACAATCAACAATTATGTTTAGTTCATATCAAGACACTACATTTTTTTCAGATGTCCTAGTATTGGTTTCCAGTGAATCTTACATTCCTTTTCTATCTTATTACAAACATATATTTTCATTGTTGTGGTAAATATTGATTTATTTTATTATATTAAATATAGTTAAACAAGAACACTAACAATAGCTTGAGCAGCAATGCCTTCTTCTCGTCCAATGAAGCCCATTTTTTCTGTTGTTGTTACTTTTACACTAACACGTTCGATATCAAGAGCCAACAATTCGCTGAGCTTTTCACGCATAATTTGTCGATAAGGAGTAATGTAAAGCTTTTCAGCAATAATCGTAATGTCAATATTAACCAATTCGCCGCCTTTCTCATGTACTATCATCAGTGCATGTTTAAGAAATATACTTGACTTGGCTCCTGCCCATTGTTTATCGTCAGGAGCAAAATGCATGCCAATATCACCAGCAGCCACTGAACCAAGTAAGGCATCTACAAGAGCATGAAGTCCTACATCTCCATCTGAATTGGCGTCAATATCAAATGTTGCAGGAACTTCAACTCCACACAACATAATTTTGTTTGAAGAACCATTTTTCGTAGGAAGAAAACGATGAGCATCCAAACCCATGCCTACTCGTGTTTGTTTCGAGGTCATATTATGACTAAAATTATACAATTTATTATTATTTTTTCTTTATTATTACTAATAAAAACCAGTAATCTTTCATGTATACATTAGCATTTTATAATATATGAGAGTTTTTCGAAAATTTTTTTCTAATTCGTGAGCTGAAAAATTGATATAAAACACAATAGAAGCAAAAACATTTTAGGATGTTTTCTATACTAATAGCTTCATAATAATTAACAAAGTATGAAAAATGAATGTGTTTACTATTACAAAATTAAAAATATTTCACAAAGATCCATTCATTTGTTTTTCTTCAATGAAACTTGGAAACGAGTGAAAATATACAGAAGTGATTCATCTCATACGATCGCGACTAAATTGTTTTTTTTTCTTAAACCCTATTGAAATTACTCATTGATTCAGTCAATGTTCGTATCATGTTGACGAAACGAAACAGCTGCATTTTTTTACACATACATTTACAAGAGCAATATCATCAAGAGTATTTGTTTTTTCCCACTCCACGATAAGATGTCGCTTGTCATTCTGTCAATATTCTACTTATTAAGCAAACAATACAATAGTACGTTTAGATACATACCTTTGTTTTTAAATATTGATTACGAGTCTGACGGAAGGACGTTAAAAAGAAAAACAGGTACTGTCGAAATAGGTAACCTGTACGTTTCTCAAGTAAGATTGATCTAGAAGAAAATAATATATTTAATTTGTTAAAGCTGTTTGATGTGATATGCATCATTAGAGGCATTTGAAACGATTGTTATAGAAGAGAAATGAATAGCCAATGTGTCTGCTAACTCATTAGCATGTTGAAGGTCTCGAGCGAGACCAAAAATAGCCGAACCACTTCCACATAAAAGAGCACGTAAAGCGCCTGCAGATACAATCATTTCATATGCTCTAGCAACATCAGGATAAGCAACAAGTACAACAGATTCAAAATCATTAGATAGACCCATTGCTAAAAGCTCACTAACGTTCATTGACGTTTGTTTCTTGTGACGTAGATGAGAAAGAAGTCGTTCAGTACTAGTTCCAGGTTGTCGATTTGGCATTGCATCAAGAAGGGCATATGCACGTGCAGTTGACACTCCTGTTACTGGAGGCACAATGACACCTCAGAACACAGGTAATTCAAAATCTAGTAGTTCAATAATATCACCACGCCCGCGCATACGCACTGTTTTTTCTGCCAAAAATAATGGTACATCAGAGCTGAGACGAGCTGCCATTAATGTTAGTGCTGATCGATCAACTGCTTGATTAAAATAAGCATTTAACGCTCGTAAAACTGCAGTTGCATCACTACTTCCACCACCTAAGCCTGCTTCAGTTGGTATATGCTTGTATAGATCGATTTTGACATGAAATGGTTTGTTGATATACGCAAGGTAAGCATCAGCGGCTCGATACGCTAAATTTCGATTGTCAACGGATAGATGTGAATCATTACAAGTTATTATAATAGATGTCCTCTCCGAAGCAGGTTTCATGTGAATGTGCAGTTCATCAGCCGGCTCACTAAACGGCACAACCAGTGAATCAAGATTATGATAACCATCAGTGCGTTCCTTCTTGTCAAATACATCCAATGTTAAATTGATTTTGCAAGGTGCACGTAAAAACATGACAGCTTGAGGCTTGTATTCGTTCGGGTGCTTTTCAACAATCGTCGATGATGTGAAAAATGAAAAAGAAATCAATCAAGTACCACATGTGTACCGTCTTCTTTTCTCATAGTTTGATCACCAATGAAAGATACTCATATAATAGGATAATAAGAAACCAATGCCATCTATACTTTCAAATTCTGCGTTATGAATTCGGTTTGAATTGATCATTTCTTACGACTTTCTCTCTCCCTCTTTCATGCATACTACCAATCAGAAAATAAGATAATGAATGATTATTGGAGTCAGAATAATATATCATTTCATATCAAAGGTAGACCAAAAAAATATACTTTCACATCCTAGACATAACAACTAATATAACCACTGACAGAACTATGTATCAGCATTTATTGAAACAATAATAATTACCATCGTTGAATTTTACCAAGATTTGCTTATGCGTATCGGCTATCAAGAAAATCAAATCTTTTTAAATGGTATCAAACGAAAATTATTAGTTCATAAATAAATAATACGTTGAGCAAAGTTTTGACTAATATTTTCTCTTGTTCCAACTAATTTTAACATGTGATTCTTAACATATGTATGAAAGATAACTGTTGATAGTTTAAGAGACATCTTCTCCAACAAAAATTGCACAACTAATCGAGAATTTATTCAAAGTTCTTTTTAACGATTTTAAGCTTGACTAAAGTAGAAGTTTGAATGATAAAAATAACAATTAGAATGGAAAACACATAGGTTTGTTCTGCCACTGTATAACAATGATACAACATAAGTGATAGACCAATCAAATCGTGTCAATTGAGGATCTTTTATGTGAATTAGTAATAGTAGCATAACTAACATTGATCCGGGAGAGCTGAGTATCCTCACCGAACTATTGAGCTCCATCATCAGATAGCTAATACCAGTGATTTTGGAAGAATGAAATCTGCATTGGGCGATGTCCAATAGACAAAGCCTCCGCGAGTCCTACCATCAGCAATATTCTGGTTACGCTATTATATAGTAGTGTACTGGTCGACCGAGTCGCATATTAATACCAGTCATGGAATAAAGTGTATCGGTAGATTTGAGTTTATTGAAAATGCTAAACAATATTTCTTCGAGTAAATCCAGTAATCTGACTACGGAGAATTTGATTGTTTACTTGTGGTTTTCAAAAGAAATATTCTTTACATATTACCTTGTTGTTCATTGTGATCATCTTTGAATGTGTTACCAAACTTCGATGTAGATAATTTCTTGGGGCACATTTCTTGTTCATCAGTGGAATGGATCATTCAAATATATACATGGATATATACCTATGGATACATGTGTTGGCTTCTTGCTTCGTCATATGTACTAAAATTGTGTTTTCTAGCCAAACGAAAATAGATTTGTTTGACAGCAAGCAATGAACTCGGTACAAATTGTATGAAGATTGCGAAAAATAATATGATCATTAGCTTGATCAGACGACTTAAAATGGAATAGTAACTGATATTTGTCTAGATAAACTTTAAATTTTTACAATTGCTGTTTGAAAAGAGATGATGAAAATCATTTAAGAATCTAATAAAATAAAATCATGTTAAAAGATGGACGGGTGTAGGTGTGGATCTAAGCATTGAAGAAACTAAGTATCATTCCACACCCACACCAATACCCTACAGTGGCAAAATAAGTAATCTATTATAGTCCAGTTCAAATGGAAAATATTAACAATTCTTACCATTTTATTTGATAATTTTATATCATTTGACATCAATGGTAAACTTAATTGTAAACTTTCAACACCAGATATAATGACATAAATCGATGGTACATTTGTCATTTGTGATCATGTTGAGACGTGTTTTTGCACGATCTTAAGAATTCAATAATTTTCTTCAAACTATTTTTCTGTTCAACTGTCATTCATCAAATGCTTCAGTTAAGGGGACTTATGATTTCGATAAAGCTTCAAGACAATTAGACATCGATATACAATGAATAGTATTAGTGAAGAAAAACAACAAATCTTTTGTGATGATGCAGATGAAAAAAAATTGATTGTTGAACGTATTCTTGATCATCATTTTCGAAATGGTCGAAAGGAATATTTACTTTCATAGAAAGGTTATCCTGAAGAACAAAATATTTGGGAACTCAAGCAAAATGTAGATTGTCCAGATTTAATCGATGAATACGAAAATCATCTATTAAAAAAACCTCGTTTCACGGATAATGATTCATCATCACTATTATTAACAAAACCTATTGGTAATAATAAATCATATGAATTTAATAAACATCATGAAACAAATCCTCATGATAAACCATCATTATTATATTTATTTGGCCAACATATAGCCCCATTATCTGGTGGTGGAAATGCTCGTCAATGGTTCATTCAACTTGATACAAAATTTTTTGAACTTAATTTGTCTTTTCGTGATAGAATTCAAATTATTCTATATTTTTTTTTATAGACGATGCAATTATTTGGTATAGTTTACATAAAGATAAAATAAAATGTTATACTGAGCTTTGTCGATTATGTGCTCTTGAATATTTTCAATTAGAAAAATCTCCTCATCGTAGTATTTTTATGCAACAAAAAAAAAATAAATCTTTATTATTAAATTCAACTGTTGTTATTAATGATAATTTAACAGGTAATACATTGAATTGTCCAAATGATAACCCTCCATCAGTTGTTTGTTATCATGAAACATCAACTGATTCGAATTCTAAGCATGTATTCAATTCTATCTTATCACCAACAATTTCTAAAGCAGTAGTTGATAGATTCATTAAAGATCCGACTAAATTTTCTGGTGAAAAAGATAATATAATTACATGGTTTGATGAAATTGAATAACAATTTAAAATCATGAATTTATGTGATTCAGGTAAATTAAATTTGATTCACATATATCTTAAAGGTGAAGCACATGAATGGTTTAAACAATATCCAGCCCAATTAAGATCTTGGTCAATATTTATCAATGAAATAGCTCAATCATTTACCTCAATTCTACAACGTGATTTAGCATTTACAAATTGAAAACAATATCGACAAACAGTTCATCAATCAGTAATTCAATATTATGCTGAAATCATGGAATGAATTTAATAAGCTGATCCACAAATAAACGAATCTACAAAAGTTCATTATCTAATGAATAGTCTTTGTCCATTAGTATCTATTGAAACCAGAAGAAATTATTCAAAAACTACACTAGTATTTTTATAATAAGTTAAAATTGCTGAAGAACTTACGGCAACAGATACTTTCTCATATTCACCAACAACTAATTCACCATCATCAAATGATTTTACATCTTGAAATGTTTAATGAATCAACAATTAAACATATTATAATATTGAAATATTTTAATTATGTTAAATTATCGTATTTCTATGGGTTCATCATCATCATATATTAGAATATTCTTGCTGGACAAGATGACCTTAAATTTCGTATGGTATTGAAGAATAAATATTTATTAGTAATGGCCATGCTGATATATATTATATTCTTAATGACATCTAACACATTTCAAAAATTCTATTATTTAATATGAAATCCGAATAATTTTATTGTGACTAATGTTTAACCCGGTTTATTCTACTTCAGATATTATTCTTTATATTTGGTTATTTTTTTCTCTTGCAAATAGATTTCAATTTCATCTAAATTAGTACTCTACTTGGTGAAACAAGTGTTATTGATATGTTTTTTTTTGTTAGATATTAAACTATCCATTTTATCTATTCAACTTACATTTATTGGAAAAGCATTTTCTTTCTGATATAGCCATTTTACTTCTATTTTATCATGATACATTGTCCTATTCATTTTGTTATTATATCTTCTCAAGTTGTCTTTTCAGACATATTTATATTTAGAACAACTGAAATATTTCTATGGTTTTTCGGACAATAATATGTTGTACAACAAGAGTTTTTTCTTTCTCTGCTTCCCGTCATTATTCCACAGTTGTTTTTGTTCTTGTCTTTTCTTTCTTGGTATTATTTGCTGTCTCTCATTTCTTTGTTCATTGTTTCGTTCACATCTTTTTCAAAAAACAAACAGATGGAACATCGTTTTTTTGCGCATGTGGAGAGAGTGTTATAATTCGTGTTGATAACACGAGATCATATTATTCCTGTTATATACCTTCTTCGTCCCTTCTTCTCCTTATTCACCTCTTTCTATTTTCTTTGTTCTCCTTCTCTCTGCTCTTTATTCTTTTTTTTGTCTTTTATTTATATGGATGACGCGTCTTTTAGTTTTTCTTTGGTGTGTACAATCATTAACGTGTTTTATCTAAAAAAGAAGGGATGAGAAAAATTAAAAGCTAGGTGCACCTTAACAACAACCCATGAAACTTCAGATTCTGTAGTAATGTACAATGAAGAATTTTTATGCTTTGTTTTATTTCCAAAAAGTTTCTACACAGTCGATTTTATTCACACTGACAAAAAAAAAGAGAAGAATAACAAGGAGAGAGGAAAAGAGACTCAGAGAAAAAAAGAAAAAAAACAACGTGGATTGAGGATTGTGAAGAGAAAGGGAAAATACATATATATATATATACGTATTACTCATCTCTATAAAACATAGTATTTTCGCCATTATTGTATTGTTGTTTTTCTCTCTTTATACCGCATTTTTTTGCTTCACACTAGTATTCTTTCTTTTTTTTATTTTTTTGTTTTATTTTTCTTCTTTTTTCCTTTTTGTTTTGTTTTAATTCAGTTCACTATTGGTGCCTATAGTCCTAAAGCTCAATTGTCTCTTTAGGACCGACATGGTCATAGTGCTAAAGAATGCTAGTAATAATAAAAAAAAAATACATATATGATATACACGAATAGATATAAAGAACAGGAAAGACGAGAGAGAACAGTTAAAGATCAAAGAGAGATAAAAGAAGATAGAGAATAACACACAATAGTGAATATGTACACATGAGACATCACTATAACAACATTGTTCAAGTTCTTTATTATAGATCCAATACTAAACGTTCACTCAACCGCCTTACTTTCTTTCAACACTGAAAATCAACATTCTTGTTTGTAGTTTAAAAATAGATTTTAATTAAACAAATAAAAAAAAGTTAAATATGTGTAAGGCGTCGTCCATTACCTCTCCAGTAATAACAGCGTGAGCACGGAGGTATTAGAACGCATTTACCATGTACACACGTGGAACTGGCGCAAAGTGGATATTTATACGGGGGACATTTGTTTTCACAGTACTTAGGATGAAAGCATGGTTCAGTTTTGTTACAATAGAGAGTGACATTTTGCGAGCAAGGAGCAATTGGGTGACAGCCTCCATTCATGCACACTGATTGAGCACAAAATGGTACCAAACCCTTTACACAAAGTGCACATAAGTTCGAATGTATGCATTGACTGGAATTTTTGCATTGACAAACCGAGCACGGTTGAGTATACTTGCATGTGTGGTTGACACACTCGACGGATGCACAGGGAGGTCCACAACCGGGAGGACATGAATTGCGACAGAGATTCAATGAAGGACATTTACCAGGCGAGCATGATTTCGGATTCGAAGGTTGATGGATGCCTGTAGGTGCACATCCAATGATAAGTGCAACACAAAAGATAAATAAAAAGCGTTTTATGAGCATAAACATAATTACATACACTTTCTATATAAAATGTAATGGTGAAGAAATGATTAGTGTATTTATATTAGTTGCATTAATAATAGATGCAGTCACGCCCATCGATATGTCATGTTTTTTTCCTCATTTCTTTTGACGTCATATACCAAGTTATACGCGCAAATATATTATCATCGATAAATTATGGCTCACTAAAAACAATAACGTTCGATGCAAGAGTACCGGCATAAAATATCGATCTTTATATTTTTCTATACACAAGGTTCTGCAAAGAAAATTCTTTTAGCAATCGATAGGAAGTTTTGTTCTCTTTCGAACCATATATAACTTATTTTTATCAGTCACTTATAAAGAGAATGGGCTGAAAAGAAAAAGAGACGCCCAAACAATAATTTCGCACTTTTCGTATATTTCACAATGACGACACAAAATATCAGGTATTGTATCTCTTCTTTAAACACGTGTTAGCATGATAACTTTTTTATCAATTGACAGGAAGTTTTCTTCTCCTTCGAACAGTGTATGATTTATATTTGTCACACATTCATAAATCAAATAAAATGAGAAAAAAGAGGAAAAACTCGCACAATAAATTTGTAATCTTCACATAAACTCCTCAAAAACATCCTATGAGACAACAATCAGTTCAATTTTTGTAAACTAATTAAAAAAATTCTTATGAAACAGTGATTACTCTGACTTTTATGAAATCGTTAAAAACAGCTTGTAAAACTAAAGTTAATTGCAATTAACTGTCGTCTGCAAAATATTTCTGACGAATTCATACACTGTAAACTAGAAAATAAGTTATAGAGTTTAGTCAAAGATATTTTAGGAGTGCCCATATGAACTCACTGATGAATTTTAAATTCTTTGAAAATAAGATATTTGAAACATTAAGAATAAGAAATTTGATTTTATAATAAAAAATCACAAGTGCATTCATATAGACATTCCTAGAATTTCGGATTCTATTCAGCAATTCGAGTATTTTTTAAAAACTCGAAAATCGAATTTTATTTTTATATATGAACGTAAAATTCATATAATAACAAACAAATAATTTTAATTGAAATTGAAATCATATAATAAATAATTAAGTCATATAAATCTACCAAATAACATGAATAAATAATTTGAATTTAAATTAAATAATATCATAAGAATTTAATTCATAAGAATGCATCAAATAAAATGAACAATCAACTTAAATTGAAACTTAAATAATATTTGAAACATTTAATTCATAAAAATGCACTAAATAACATGAGTAAATAATTTTAATTCAAATTTAAATAATGGTATAAATATTTAATTCATCTAAAAGCACCAAATAACATGAATAAATAGTATGAATTTAAATTGAATAATATTTTAAACATTTAATTCATATATATGCATCAAAATAATATAAATAAATAATTTAAATTTGAATTTATATAATATTATAGAGATGTAATTCATAAAAATGCACTAAATAACAAATAAATAATTTTAATTTAAATACGTACTAAATGAACTGACTTAAAGAGCAACTTTAAAAATACAAGTTATCAACTCATTAGTTAGCTGCTGAAGAATATAGCGAATGAAAAACACTATCGACCGGCTTATATACGTGAATGAACAATGGCTTGATAGCGATCATTGTTCAAATGATTTTTCAAATCGGCATTGATTTTCGAGTTTTATTAAAATCAATGTTGATGTTTTACTTTGTAGAAAATGATTTTTTTCGAAAATCAAATTCAATCTCTGTAAACTGGAAAATCAAGCATTTTTGAGGTACTGAAAATTCGTCGAATGATCCATAAAACCTCAAAAATACTTCAGCTTATATCAAATCGATTTTTCAAATAGTAGAATTTAAAAAAATTTACAGTGTACAGAATTGTTCGATTATTTCAAGTGGATGTTTTTGTTGATCATCAAGTATTTCGTCTTCGAACTATCGTTGTTGTTATCGTTTTCTTTTTCTCCCGACGAAAGAAGACGACGTTTCCACGATGAGATTGAAGAAGAAGCCATATTTCACCATATTATCTAAACAAATTCAAATTCTTCGAGAGTTTCAATTCTTTACAATTAACTTTTACTGATACAAAAAAACCAAGATTGCATCGTATGAATCTTTTCACATAGGAGTACCGAAAGAGGTGGTGCGGAGATAGAACCGGTCTGAAAAAGTCGGACCAGATCGGGCTAACTGGTCTACTGGCAATTGATCAGTCTACCAGCGATCGACCGGTCTCCCGACGACCAGCCGATCTACCAATAACCAACGAGTCTGTCGGCAACCAAGCGATCTATTGGTAACGTATAATATATCGATAATTTACAGTACCACAGAAAGAGTAGTTTAGATATGGAAAATGCAGTTTTTCGCGTGACAAACTTGATGTGCCAAGTTGTATCACATACTTGATTTAGAGATGGAGCCAGTCTGAATTTTCGACGACTGGTACTGGTACTAGTCTGAACAGGCCGAGCAGGCCAATGTACCAGCACTGAACCGGACCGGACCGACTGGTAATCGGTACTGGTTCCATCTCTAAACTGGTGCAAAACAACCAGAAAGCTCCTGGCTCCTGCTTCATGAGAAATGGAGAACTACTGAAGATTAAATTTGTAGACAAGGAAGCTACTGATGATAAAGAAATCTATGTGGTTAATTCTAAAGGTACGGTTGGTATCGTCCAAGTTGAAAGGCTCGAGAAAGGTACGAAAATTGATTTTTTATTGTTACACTCTATGAGTATTCATAAGTGGTATGAAGAAATATGTCTCTAAACCATCATCGGTTATTGATTACATTCGAAACATGAGCGGATTGGATCTAAGTGATAGTTCGCTTCATCACGCATATGGAGGTCGAAAATTATATCGATGGTTTGTGAAACTGGGCATTCATTTTCTCGCACGACTTCTATTCAATGCCTTTGTCATGTATCGAGCCTATGATTCCTACGCTCACTTTTCAAAATTTCTCTCTTGGTAAGAACTTTTTCGAATTCTAATTACTTACTATTACGCTTTTATAGTTTCGTTTGCGATACTATGAAATCAAGAGGAATAAGTAGAAAACCCTTGAATGAATCTACACCTTCTCAAAAACGTGCCAAGTTACTGTCAAGCAGTATTGTTCCTTGAAAACTTGTGAAATTTCAGCATTTTTCTAGTAAGTTTCAAGTCAATTTGTAATAAACTAGTGTTTTTGTTTTCGCTTTAGTCAAGACTGAATATAACGAAAGCAGACAAGACCACATTCAAAAATGTTGTGTTTTATGTCGTTCAAAACAAATCCGAAAATAAACGACCTATTTTTATGAAACAGGTCCTGATGCATCTACTTTTTATTATCCAGAGTGTTTCGATGTAGTTCATAGTAAAATATAATGAATCGTAACAAGTTCTAAAGAAAAAAAGAGCATAAGATCAAATAAATCTCAAATTAAATTTGGTTGATATTTTCTTCTAAGTTAGAAGAAAACAATCGGCAATCGCCATTACGTGAATGAACGATTCTCTATCCATTCTCTCTTCTTTGAACATCTGTTCAACGATACGACAGAGTGAAAAAATTTTCTTTTGTTCTGCTTGTCTTCAATCTGAAGACAGCAGGATCCAAGAAGTTAAGCTACGTTCGAAGTGAACAATCGATGCTACAAAAATGACTCTTGTTCAGAAATGAACAATACAGAACGATGGTACACATTATTCTCATATATTTTATACATGACCACAAGCCGATGATATTCTAAACTGTTCAGAATTAAATTTTCTATTGAATTGTTTACTAAGTGGCTATCAAATCGTGTAAATACTCTTTTATAAACGAATGATTCTGTCATCCTTAAAAATTTCTAGAGAGTCGAGAAGATTAAATACCGTAGCAAGAGAAAAGTTTAAGCGATTAAGCTAACGTTTATTGGAGTGGCAAGTAGCTGTGTAGCTTCTAGATTTGTTGAAATGTTTACATCAAAATATTTTCATTCTCAAATTGGGTCAAATTATCTCTGAAACGTCCTTCTTCTCCTTTTTAAATTAAAAGAATTTGTTAATAGATTGATGATTAATTGAACTATTTCGATTATTGATCACAGGGAAAAGAATGCTTATTGATATTGTTGGTTCACTCGACAACAAGTGATCAATAGCATTAGTATTCATTTGTTTTATTATGTGTGTTATCGAAGTTTTTTCTTTACTTTAATTTCTGGGTAGTAATAGTGAAAGAGATATCATTTTTTTCCGTAGAAAATAAATACACGTTGCAAATATGTGAAAATTTATTAGAATATTAAACCGGTCACTATTCGTGATAGGGAGGTTTAACTATCAAATCAATGATCAAATAAAAAATAAGATGTATCTCACTCATTGATTGGACAAATGTCGAAATCCATGATTTATCATGAATGCTGGCATTAACCCTGTGAATACACAATCGTCAGAACTTCAAATGTATAAGCTTAAATAATAGTAATGAAATATACTTTTATTGTTATTGTTGTGTTTTAGATAGATTTTAGTCTTCATCAAAAATTTCAGAGAAAATATACAATATCTTCATAGCTGAGTATATCATAAGGAATAATGCATTACATAGTTTAACATATGTCAATGAGTCAACTAGTAGTCGTATACCAATATGTTTGTGCTAGTAAAGTATTTTCTTTTGACATTGATTTAAAGATTATCAATGCGATTTTCATGTCAAACAGTTGATAAGTGAAATTTTTTACGAAATGTGCAAACTCAAATTAGACGATGTTTATCATCAAAATTTTTTTTTGTCAATCGTGACAAATGATGTGAAAGATACAATGATTTTACCAGTATCTAAATTAAATATTTGGTGCATTATAATGATTATGGCATAATCGATAGTTGGAAGATGTAATTAAGAAACTTGATGTGTCGCTTCAAATTGGAACAGCTCGATACATAAATGTCTGAAATAGAAGGTAAATCAAGAGTTTTTTTAAAGTCAAGTGTTTCCTCACAGTCGTTTCACATTACACAGGCTTCTTGTATTTAAAATTATTCTGGTCAAAGACAATCATACGCTTCAATTGAATAAACTAGAATTTTTTTTTCAATTCATAAAAGCTAAAATTCTGATATATTTCATGTAATGATAGAAATGTATTGTTGCCAAACTTGACTTCAAATGACAATAGAACAGGAAAAAAATGTTAGGCTAGTTTTTTTTTCGTTTAAATAGAATGACCATGTATTTGTAAAAATGGTCCAAAAATCATGAAATAAAAAAATAGAATTTAGGTTAAAAATGAAAAACACTTCAATAGTGTAAATTTGAATCGTATCATTAATGAAAACTATTTTCTATCATAGTCGATAAATTTCAGTCTATTAATATCAAAAATTGTCTTATTTAAAATTTTCTCTGTTCACGAAGTCATCAAATAATTTCTGCTCTATGAAATAACTCTATTCAAAAATAAAATCTGTATGTTACTGTAGAATCACCGAAAAAACCTTTCATTTTTATTCAAAGTAGATTTTATATATTATGTTGATGAATAGATTTCTTGAACATACTTCATTTTAAATTGTAAATAAAATTCTATCGTTTGTCTTATCGAAACATATATTAGAAAAAAATTTTCGTATTGTTATTCATGAATTAATTAATAATGATTGTAATAGGAAAAGACAACAGTATTGAGCTCCAAATTATTTTTCCACAATGTTTTAAAAAATTTAAATAAATTTACTTTTTATATTTATTTTTAGACGATCATGATCTGATTCATATTATGGATATTAGAATCACTTTGTTGCATCGTTACATACAAACAGTACTTATTGCTTTCTAGTTTATGTATTCGAACATCTTTTTATTTTACCTATTTTTGAATGTATGCAAACGAGTTTTTTTTTTCTTTTGAAAAAAAAAGATATAACAGATCTGTTTTTATAAAAGACAAATTTATATTAACACATTCGACACGATGTGGTCCACTGGTAGGCCACGCTATATTTTAACGAGAAACTGTATAAAAAAGCACTTTCTTTTGCTTTTTTCTTAGGCAGAAAGTTAGACATAGTGTGTCATCTGTTCTGCCTTCAGTATTTTTTCTGGGTCCTTTATTCCGTAGCATGATGCTTTTTGTTAAAACAACCAAGACAAAAAAAATTTATCACTGTCAGAACAAAAGGTTTTTACTTTTTTGGTGCCGCATAGCTCGCTTATCTTGACTGTTGTGCCCTTCCCTTTACATAGCAGCCAGTACAGCGTCTGTCAACATTGCGTGTAGATCCTTCCTTGTTTTCGAGCTTGCGATCAGCGAGTTTGTGCTTCGAATGGGTTGCTAATTTTTGTCTCGGATCAGATTTCAGCTTCTCGAATGTATGCCATGTAGTAAAGATCTCACAAGACTTTTGCGAAACTGCAGAATAGTCAATTTGCTTCGTGTGATGTTATAAATAGAAAAGAGAAAACGACAGGCCAGCACAGAATGAAAAGGTCAAGGAGTGCATTTGCCAAAAGACGAATGCACACGAAAATGAATTTGTAGAGTTACTCTCTAATAAAATCGAATCGTGCCGAATGTGTTAATTTACACATACATGTAATGTGTGTTATTTTATATCAGTGTTTCTTTCTGTTCTATTATAGAAATAAAAAAATAAATAAATATTCGAGTGTATCCATTTAATGTTGATGATAAGAAGACATTTAATCGGTATTCTTATCTGTACTAGTTTTATCGTCTTCATTCTTCTTTTGAAAATCAAACATCAAACGAATACAATGACAATGAAATTTACAATAGCAAATTTATGGAATTCAACTCCTATTACTAATCATCAACCAGTTCAAATAACTCTTTCAGCCACTAATGATAAAGATCATCTTCTTATTGAAATTGATGCACCATTTTTTAATGATCCTGCTCCTCCTTTATCATCATCATCGTCGTCATCTGGTCCATATCCTGAATTATGGAATTATGAAGTAGTCGAACTTTTTTTCTTAGCATCATCAACAAATCATTATCTTGAACTTGAATTTTCTCCACATGGTCATTATCTTGTTCTTTTATTAATTGATCGTCGAAAAGTATTAAAACAAATGTTACCTTTACCTTATTATAAAGTTGAACATCGTTCATCTGATCGATGGATTGGTCGAGCACATATTCCTCGTTCTTTATTTCCAGCTGATGTTGATCAATTTAATGCTTATGCTATTCATGGTCAAGATGATAAACGTACATATGAAGCACTTTATCCTGCAACTATTGATAGTGAAAAACCTGATTTTCATCGACTTGAATTTTTTCAAGTTTTAAATTTTGATTCATTATTAAATGTCGGCGAGCAAGATGGTGATCATTGGAATACGAACTAATGTGTCAAATGCAAATGCACTTGTCACTTAGAGAGAGAGAGAGAGAGAAAACATTGCAGTTGTTGAAGTGTGCGAACGAACATTGATTGCATATTAAAAAATTGATCATATTTACTTGAATGTCAAACTTTAAAGTTTAACGGACGTAAAGAGAAAAAGAAAATAAATCGATAGAAATTAGATTCTTTTTGCATTTTCTTTTATACAACGATACTTGGCATAAGCAGAAAAAATGCCACCAAAGTAAGTAGAATTCAAAGATAAATTTCATTTTTCTAAACGAGCTTAAATAAAATTTTATTTATCAATTATGATAAATACTACGGAAATCTTGAACTAAAAGGTTTCTCTGACATTCTACAACATACTTTTATTCATCATCTAGCTCAAATAACAGTTAATGAACATGATTTCAAGGCTTATTCATAATAAATAGAACTGCAATCAAAATTTATTTAATGAATATATAAGAATAGTTTAATTTAAAAAGAAAAACCAAAAATAAATCATGTGAATATGTTTTGGTTGAGTATTATAATGAATTGTTCATAACAAATAGACTATTCTTTTTTTCTGACATTTCCATAATGAATACATTTTTAATTTAACGGATGTTATTTTTTCCCTGCAGATTTACATTTTAATCAGTAAAATGCATTAATTCATCTTTCTTTAGAAATCAACAACTACGTAAAAGTTATTCCAAGCGTTCATCATCATCTGTTGTCAACGATGAATCGAGTGATGAAAAAGGTGATTATAAATGTTTCAAATTCAAATACAAGTGCAAAAAAAAAAAAGTCGTTTCTTTGAATTGATTCACATTTTCTTTTCTTTTCATTCTCTTCTGTTGACCTACTTGAAATAAAAAATTGGAATCATTTAACACAAACAAAATCATTTCTCACTCACCTTGTTATGGATGTCGTTAACGACGTGAATATTATTGTCACTCTTTGCCTCGTCCATACAAACTTTTTTGTTTGCACTTTTTTCTTCTTCTGCCTTCTCTCCATCCTTTTGCTTGAAACTCAATAACGCATTTTCATTTTAAAGTTTTCTTTAACAATTTCCTCTCAGTTAAGTTTCCCCTACTGTTTGTCTATTTTTCTTTACAAAACTCATTATAAAATGACAACTAAAGGAGCACGCATCAAATCGACAACAAATACTGCTCCAAATACCACTGTTAAAAAGACAGATACAGGTATTAATTATTTATAAAGAAGAAACAAAGAAAAAAAGAAACTAAATTTTTTTTTGTTTATCTTAAAATAGAAAAACTATTTGATTCTTTTCTTCCTTATATTTTAAATTAACTAGTTGAACCATATCATTGCAAAGGAAAATTTTTGGAAGATTTCGAAGCTTTATGTCGACAAGCACAAATCACATATATTGTTCCGATTGTACCACGACCACATCCACCAGGAACTCCAGTGGCAGCATCATCTATAGTTGATATTAAAGATAAAGCAGCACCTAAAACAGCTAAAGGTGCAGCAGTTAAAGAACGTGAACCCACTGCTCAACCACAACAACAACAACCAAGTGAAGCTGATAGTGGAGAAGCTTCTCATGGTTAGTAGATTAACAAAGAAAACATTTTTCAAGAAAAAAATAAAACACAAAAAATATCTTCTATTCTTTTCTTATAGAAGATTCTCTACCAAAAACATATTCCCTACGTGATAATCTTGAATATTTCAAACCAAAAATTCAAGTTGAAATGGATAATCCAGAAAAACAAGATACTCTTACAGAAATTCTTATTCGTGCATGGAAAATTGATCGTGCAATATTAGATATATTTGCTCAATCATTTCCTACACTTGAACGTTTAACTACTCTTCATTTTTGGCATACAGGTTTAACAGATGATACACTTAAACAATTAGCTTCTATTCTACCAAAATGTCCTAGTATTCGTGCACTTATACTTGATGCTAATCCAATACCATTTGAACATTATGAAGTTCTTTTAACAGATGAAAATTCACCAATTATTAATTTATCTCTTCGACATTGTCAAATAACAGAACGTGGTGCTTCTTTAATCGCTCAAGGTTTAGGAACAGAACGTCGACAAAATAAAAAATTACAAACACTTAATCTAGCTTATAATTCATTAGGTGATGAGGGTGCTGAACATATTGCACGAAGTTTAAAATTTAATCGTACTTTACTTGTATTAAATTTAAGTTCAAATGATATCAGTGATTTAGGTGCACAAAAATTTGCTGAAGTTTTAAGTAAATTTCCTTTAACAGAAGATGAATTAATTTATCGAAGAAAATTATTACTACATTCATCAATATCTGAAAGTGCACCAAGTCTTCCCTCAGGTAGGCGACATGTTGGTGAAAGACGCACTTCAGTAACTTCAAGTCCAACAGGTGTTGGAAGAAAAAAATCTGGAGTTACTTCAACAACACTACCATCAAAAGGAAAAGGTGGTGCTGGTGGTACTGTAGGAAAAGTTTGTTTGATTGAAATATTTACTTCCTTATTTGATTTGATTTTTTCATAGCCTGATATAAAAGAAACTACTAAACCACCAAAAAAAGATGATAAAGCAGCTAAAAAAGGTGCTACAATTGCTGAAACTAAACCCGGTAAAGGTGCTGCTGGTAAACAAAGTACAGAAAAACTTGCAAAAACAGCTGGCAATCCAAAAGGTTCTGCTGTACCGCCTGGAAATCGTTCAGCACCACAAAGTGAACTTGATGTAAGTTATTTTCGAACTTCTTTTTTATATGAACTTTTGAATTTTCATACAAATTCTTTATTAGAATGATGAAAAGGTTTGTTTTTTTTTTTTTTTTGAATACCTTCACTAATGTTTTATTTTCTATACACAGATTGGCATTCATATAAATATATATATATATATTGATTACTAAATAAATATGAATAATTTATTTTTGTTTTAGTTTATTATTAATGATGGAATACCATTACTTGATCATAATGCTGAATTATTAAATAATGATCTTGTTTTACCAGGAAATAGATGTTTACTTAGTTTGAATTTATCAAGTAAGAAAGTTTCATCTTTTTTTTTTTTTGTTTTTGAAAAAAATAAAGATAAAATGTTTATTTTTATAATTAAACAGAAAATCGAATGACTGATACAGGTGTACAATATATTCTTAAAGCTATTCAATATCAAGAAATGTTTATAAAATTGAATATTTCAACACGAAATTTATCATCAACTACAACGCCTTCCATACCTAATCAAGGTCTTCTTAGACTTGAACTACAAGTAAATTAAATCGATATCATAAAGATATACAAAAATACTTCGTTTGCTTGTGTTTGTTTTTTTTTAGAGAAATGATTTTATTATTAATGAATGTGAAGCATATGAAAAAATTCAAACATTATTAAAAAATCGTCGTGAACCTATTTTTAAAAACAAAGACAATCAAGATGAAACATCAACCGGTGGAAGAGACACGGTCGGAACTCCACATGCCAGATCACGCCAAGGTTTGAGTTTGTTGCACATACAAATACTTACATCTATTATTTAAAAAAAAAAGAAAGGATCTATAAGAGAAAAGAAAAATGGTAACAAATAATAACATTCACAGATATCACGAATGAATGAAACACAAAGTTTTCTTTTTGATTTGTTTCTATTCACTTAATGATGATGATGATTATTATTATTATGTTTTTCTTACATTATTAATTATTTGTATTTGTTTTTCTTGTAGGGGTGAAACATTGAACAAACGCTTGTGCAACCAGCTTTCGTGATAATCTCAAAAAATTCTTTCAATTTCGATTTGAAAACTATCACAAGAACTGGCCACAAAATTCACTTTATTCAACAAGCGTTTCATCGTCTACACTTACTTTTTTCGCAAAACTTCATCTGTTGTTCGTCGTCGCATTTCGTTTATCACTGTTCTTTCTGTCTTTCTCATGATATATTTATTCTTCACCACACACATACAAAGTAAAAGAGAGTCTTATCTTAAGTGCACAACAGCCTCTTTCGTCTTTCTCTCTGTCTCTCTCTCTCTCTCTCTCTCTCTCTCTCTCTGTGTATGATGACGATGACAGTCAGCCTCTTCTTTCTCGTCGTTTAGCCTTCGTCTTTTTTTTTTTTTACTTATAGATACACACAAAATGAAAAAGTATATGTGTGTATGTGACTGTGGGTTTTCAGGATGAAAACGAATCGAATGCTTGTTTCATGTATGAGAAATATTTGATTCTTTCTGAAAGAAAAAAAAAGAAACGACGTGCAATGTAGGTATGCTATTAAAATGAAAAAAAAAAAGAAAAAGAAAAAATGATAATTCATGATGATAACAACCATTACCAACACACAGGTGATCTATTTACTTTTATATATATATATGGATACAACTTGGTTGATAGAAGAGAATTATGTCATAAAATTTACAAGTCTCTTTTATAAACCTCTATTCAAACAATAAACACTATTTATGTTAAAGAAAAAAAAAAGAAAAGAATTGATTTTTATTGTATTTGTTATTAAAGAAAAAAAAAATCACTTAAATTAAATCAGATAAACAGATATGAGGTCTTGTTTGTTAAATACTATTACATTTATTTCAACATAATGATGTAAATTAAAGATCGATAAAAAGATAATAGAAAAAAAAATCATATTTCTTAATATATTATAATACATTGAATAGAATAAATAGATCTTATCTTTTCTTTTCTTTTTTTTTTTTTAAATCTAAAATTCTTTTCTATGAAAAAGAAAGTACGTTACGAATAACCTCTGCCTTTTTCTTTTGTCATCACAATTTTATTTGACAGAAGAAGATAACATGTTTTATTGAGCATAAATCGATGAGAATTTTATTCAAAGAAAAACGTTTCTTATTTTTATTTTCTTTCTTAAGAGAAGATAAAATTTTATCAAGACATTTGTTTGCCGTCATCTGTTTATCATTTGATATATGTTTTTTTTTTTTTTTTTTTTTTTGAAATGAAATTATTATTATCATAATTTTTAATTTCTAATATAAAAAATAATCAATTTTAAGATAAAATGTAACATTTAAGTTTTATTTTTTTCTTCTATCATACAAATTTTTGAGTATAAATTGTTTGTTATTTCTTGTTATCATCGATCAATTGTTTAGTCGTATTTGTGTCTGTTCACCATGTTATTATATTATCAGCGATAAGAGATATCATTCCATCTCTTGGAGTTGCTACTAATGATTTTTTTTTACTTGTATTACGAGCAAGAATACGAACGAGTATACGATTTGTAAGAATAAAATTATCAGGCAATTCATAGGTCAATGTATTATTCATATCGGTTGTCTTTTTAATTGATCAGTCTATCATATTTTGAACATTTTCGTTAGATGTACTTGTATTTTGAACAACAATATAATTATCCATACGATCAATATAGTTTATTTCGATACATCCTAAGAAGAAAAAACCTATCTTATATCTGAAAATATTTATTTTTCAAAAAATCGGCTTAGAATCATGATAATAGTTGGCCTTACATCATGAATACGAAAGAATTTACCTTTAGCATTCTTTAATGTTTGTAACTTCGGTATTCGAATATTTTATAAATTTTGATTCATTGATGACTGAACAGAAGAAAGAATTTTTTTCGATTGATTGCATGATCTTTTACAAATATTATTGTGTTGGTTCATATGTCATAGAAATTGTAGACTTTTATATAGAGAATTTAAGGCTTCATTAGCAGAACTATCATCATCGAAAACATATTGTTTTGATTTCGATGTATGAGTCAAATTAGAACGTGATAGAATCGAAGTTTGAACTGATGAAGATGGATTAGGTTGGATCGATATATCATTAGAAGATTGAGCAAGAAGTTCATATTAGATAATTTAACTTGACGAAGAGATGAACAAGATGAAATCCATCTGTACGATGAATTAAACTGAGTACTTCAAGACTTGTATCAGGCAGCAGAAGAATTTCATTTTCTTGTTTAAAATATGAATGACAATTAATATTTTTTCTTGTTGATGTACCTTCAATACAAAAGAAAGTTCGAATATCTGATTTACCAATGAATTGAGGCTTTTGTAAATTATTTTTGAATTACTTAAGACTATTGAATTTAATTTTGAAACTTTGAAAAAATAATAGATAAATAGTGAGATTTGATATTACTTACGAAAGTTTAAAGAGAGTAGTAAGAAAAAGTTTGAGATATTTAAACCAATGTTTAAGTATTTGATGTTCAGGTATTTTCAATATTCAATTGAATACCCGCATAAAGATTTTGATCTGATTCTTCTCATTCCATAGTATAGAAATGAATGGAAACTGATTCATCTTGAGTGAGTCAATCTGCTGGTTGCCTGGAATTTTTCTTTGCAATACGAATATTCTCTTTCAATTTATTGAGTATTTTAAAAAGAGGTTCACATACCTTTGCAAATGAAAGCAATGGCGTTTTTTTCATAGCCTTTGATTGCTTTAAGAAGTTGTTTGGATTCTTGTGCAATTGAAACTGAAGCCAAATGAGAATTAACCTGCAGTATAACAGAAAAAAAACTAAATTTTATATATGATTATCAATTGAATACAAAGAACGTTCGATAGAACAGGTTTGTTTGAAGAATAAAATTGAAGAAAAAGAAATAGTACTTCTTTTCATATAATACTAGGAGAAAAATTAAGTCAATATTGGAAAGTAAATAAATCAGTACTGTTGCATTTGCAAGAAAGGTGAAATATTCTTTTTCAATACGTTTCTTGTGTAAACAAAAGAATTTCTTCAGAATCGTTTATATACTCTTCTTGCAGGACATCACATCTGTCGTAAGTAGAAATCTATTGAAAAAAAAGAGAAATTTCAATTTTTGTCGAAATCAAAACCATGAGAAGGAGAAGCTGCCGAGATCGGTACTGAGACTATAAGAAAAAAAAAATTATTTAAATCGAAAATAAAGATTATAGTTAAATGTTCTATGACTTTGGACGATTCATTTTATGAATCATACCAATCAAAACATACTATTTCAGAAGAGATGACAAAAAAAAACCTACTATTCGTTGACTATGTAAATAAAAAAATAAGAATAGGTAAGAATAGTTTTAGATATTATACAAATCAGTTCTGAAATGTTTTGTCTATACATCAAGATCAAATCAGATTTATCAGGACTATTCGAAATAGTAGTTACAGAAATCGAGATTAAAAAAGAATTTGTTTCTTCATACATTTGTAGTCGTCGATGAAAAAATTTCGATCTTTCATATTCAGATATAAATGATAGGAGTGGAACTTAGAAAGTATATTTTCAAATAAATCATTGAAATGATAAAAATTAATTTTTAATTTTATTTGAATATCAAAAGATTTTTAAAAAATAAGTAATTTATACATAAAGTAGAATTCATTTAAAATTTTTGTTCTTCACATACAATGAAATTTGATCTTTCTCGTTCTTTACATGAATATTTATGAAATTTTTTTTTTTTTTTTGAAATAAATCTCGCGTTTTTTCTTTCATTTTGATTAATCATATTAAAACCCACAATATTATTGGTCGGGATTATTGATAGAAACTACCGATTGAAAGAACATTTGATAACAACAAATTTTGATCTTTGAACAAACACAATAAACTTTTCTAAGTAATAATATTTTGTCATTAACACTATGAAATTTATTTTCATCTTTGACAGAGTAAAATTACAACCAATTCTATTCTTTTTTCTTTTTAACAAACGTGACATTTTTTTGGTATTTATAACATTCCGTTTATATCAGCAATAAAATTATTATCTCGCTGTGTAGATGATGAAATCTATAAATATACAATGATTGTCAAAATTATTTATCCACCTCTAATACAACATTTTAGATTTTTGGTTATTTTAAAAGTTCAAATGTTACGAAGGTTCAACGTCTACCATTTTGTACTTCATGATGTCTAGTTTATATGTAAGTATAATCAGCCTTTGATTTGATTTTATGACTGATGTTTTTTACAAAATAATAAAACGAAAAACATTTTGTAATATGTGAAAATGATTCATCTAAATTCAAAGAAAATTGTATTATTAGTTTATAATTGATATAAGGAAAAGATTTCAGTTTTTCAATTATTATTAAAAGCATAAAGTGTACATTTCAACTGAAATAATGTAATCTACGTTTCCCACTCAATGGAAGACCTTGAATCTTCTATTATGTTTTAGTGTACAAACTTTTTAAAGGGATCTTCTAATGTGATTTTCTAGGCATAAAGAATCTAATATCTTCATAAAATTTTAATTAGTTCTCTATAATTATGTTTCAAATACAAAGTAGAAATGAAAACAAAACATGAACTTTAATTAAATTTCACTTTTTCATAAGTTGATCTAAACTAAGTTCTTTCATTTCTTTATTGTTAATGACGTTTAATATATGTAACTTCTTATTCTTTTTCTTCATTATCATCATCACCATTAATTGTCGAACAAGTTACTGTTGATGAGAATATTCCATTTAATCATTCAATAGAATATGTATGTGTTTATATCCTGAAACGATATTAAATAATATGATCCTTTGTATACAAAGAAGGACATGTTGTTTTTACTTGACCGTTTATTATGAATGAATGTCTTCAAAAATGAAAAACCTTGGTTTTTTTTTCTTTTTGTGATTTTCTTTATTTCTTATTTTATTTCTTAATGAACTATAGTCCTATCAACTAAAAGTAGAACTTGAATTTTGATTATTTTTTCAAAATTTTTCTAAATGTAATTATCCACTCTTATTTAATAGATATTGTATCTATACGTGATTGGTATGTGGTTGTGTGGTACAACTTGTCTACAGTTTATACTATTGATATCGTTTCATATCCAATGAATAGAAAGGAATAAATAAAGATTGTTTAGTTTTGAGGGTGTGAGTATTAATTTGATTTTTACTTGTTCACTGTTCATTGCGAAATGGATGATGACATGACATTAGAGAGAGAATACCAGATACTACTATATTACCGTATGAAATCAGTTAACTCCTTTCCTTTGTTATAAAAGAGTCAACAAGAAGATAATTGTCCCATGATGAAAAGAAAGGTAGAGCTAAAACTTTTTTCTCATCATGGGACAGTTATCTTATTGTTGACTCTTTTATAACAAAGGAAAGGAATTAATTGATTTCATACGGCAATATAGTAGTATCTGGTGTTCTCTCTCTAATGTCATACCATCATCCATTTCGCAATGAACAGTGAACAAGTAAAAATCAAATTAATACTCACACCCTCAAAACTAAACAATCTTTATTTATTCCTTTCTATTCATTGGATATGAAACGATATCAATAGTATAAACTATAGACAAGTTGCACTACACAACCACACACCAATCATGTATAGATACAATATCTATTAAATAAGAGTGGTTAATTACATTTAGAAAAATTTTGAAAAAACAATCAAAATTCAAGTTCTACTTTTAGTTGATAGGACTATAGTTCTACATTCTTCGTTCTTTGTAGTTTCACGTTTACTTTAAGTTTTATCAAATAGCATCAAGTTTTTCTTTGACTTTTCATTGACGTCATTTGCATTTCATAGATTTTTCTTGATAACTAACATTAGTAATAGACGTTATGGACAAGCACCGCCTGATGAAACTCATTCAATTCGTCAATATTTGATGAGCTTAAAGATAATAATGATGAAGGTGAATTGGAACATTCGAAAATTATATCATTATCATTGTCTTCTTGAGATTCCAATTGAAGATATATTGATATACGTACTAATACATTCTCATATTTATCAATGGTTGAAGTAATTTCAACATTTGAACCATCATTCGAACTGTCACAATTATCAAAATTTGAATCTTCATCGTTACGAAAAAGTACCAGATATTTTTACTCCATGTTTTATATATTCAGTAAATGTATACTACTGCTGATATAAATGAGGTTTAATATTAATCGTTCTCTCCTCCAATAATTTATAGTTCTTTCTTTTTTCTCTTGTACGAAATCAAGCTGAAAACTTTTTTCTTTCTTCGAAGAACATATATATTCTCGGTTCTACAGCAATAACCTATTACTTCCTTTCCTATTCTCCAATAAACACCATCTACCAATAATTCAACGAAAAAAAAAACAAGGTAAAAAGGCTTACAAGAAGTTTGTTTTTAAAAGACCAGGATCTTCTATTATGAATTTCACATTGTTTCTTACAGCGGATCTTTTACTAGATGGAAGGAGAGAAGTTTTAAAAACTTCATAAAAAAAATAAACAAAACTTTCTTTTTCTAGAAAATACACTTCACAGATAAATCAATAGGTCTAACGAAATAAATTTTAGATGTATGATTGAAACAAAGTGTATAGTCGGACAGAGTATATTAAATTGTATCAGTTAGCACCAGAGAGAGAGAGAGAGAGAAATTTAGAAAGAAGATTTATTCGTTTATAACAATTCAATTATGTTTTGCGCATTTATACCAGAAAGAAAAAATAAGAGTTAAATAAGAAAAGCGCACCAAAATTCATCACTTCATTATTATATGGTTCTTGTATGCAACATGCTAAGCTTAACTATTCTATCTATCATTACAATGATAGTTGCTCGTTGGCCAAAGGAGAAAGAGCTGAAATCAGATTTTTAAAAATTAAACTGATCTTTTGATTGAACAATTGAAGGTAAACACTTGATTTTCCCTCGAGTTTAAATCAAAAGAAGCAGTTTAATGGAAAAACTCAGAAAAATCGAATATATCACTTTTTTTGTAATTGTTATAGTAGTGTCATTAACTCTATTACCAAAATGTATAGCAGTTGGTATGTGTTGTATTATAAATGTCTTGTGATCTGTCTGTTAACTATTCATTCATCGGTTTGTTTGGCGAATACAATTACATGCAACGAACTCAATTGAACATAATGAGCTTGTATAGTTTCGTATGTCTTTCTTTTTTTTTCTACGTTATTTATTAATTGAGAACATGCTAATAGATCAATCGATGATCGAGAAAATACTACTTTGAAGCAGAAATTTGAATGAAACTGAAAAAAATAGTAATTATTTCCTTCTGCAGAAAAAATGCCAAGTGTGCTGAAGACTAGATTCAAACAACATTTTTGAAATGTGTTGCAATGAGCACTTTGTATTGCACTTTAATCTGTCGTACATTGTGTCACAGCGTACGATAGATATGACACATTTTGTTTCAGTATGTCGAACTAATGCTCTAAATTTTTGAATCGTCTTCTTTTAACAATCAAGTTCTATTTACAGGCTTAAATTATAAGAAAATACTTAAAATCAAGGCAGGAAACATTGAAAACCAGAGATTTTTTACGTAAATGCTTTTTTTGTTTTAATTTAAAATTGATAAAAAATTTTAAAAAATCAGCTCTTTCTTCCTTGTCTTCGGCTCATACTTCTCTAATTTTTGGCACATATTCATCTATTTTATTTTTCTGGCATAAGTACGTGAATCATGATCAAACTGTTAAAAATGAATGATTCTCCTTTCTAAATTTGTTTTTCTGATACTAATCGATACACTTGAATATATTCTGTCCGATTATAGACTTTATTTCGTTACGAAAGAGATAATTTGATTATTACTGACTTTTATAAACTGAAATTTACTATAATGATACTTACAACATAGGTTTTTTTACGTTCTGCATATTTTTTTTTTAAATAAAAGCTACAGAAGAACTGACTCAGCTTTTAAAAAATTAACTTCATTTCCTCAAATTGTTGAGTCTTAGCTATGAAGTATATTTTCTAGAAAAGAAAGTTTTACTTTTTTTTTAATGAATTCTTTCACATTATTTCAGCTGAAATGTTTGTTGAGTGCTTTTAGAAATAATTGAAAAACTGAAGATCAGAGGTTGTATCCATACTTACATATAAACTAGATATCATGAAGTACGAGATAATGGACGTCGAATCTTCGTAACATTTCAACTTTTAGAATAAATGAAAAACTAAAAATAATGTATTAAAGGTCGATGAATAATTTTGACAGCTGCTATATGTACGCGTTTGATATACATTCTATTCAGTTTTCTTTTTAGAATTTAATTACAAATGGTCGTGACTCTATATTGAATTTTTTTCCATACAGTTTTCATAATTAGAATAACATTCTTGTATTCATATGAATTATCAAAAATAAGAATATTTTCAAAGATATATAAATTTTCCATTATTAGAAATGAATGTGGACAACGATATCAAATGCATCTTTATACAGTAATAATTTATCTATTATTTGAACAAAGATTTATCTAATACTTGACAAATGAAAAAGAAATATAGTTCAGAATAATCATGTTATTTTTTTATTTAAGTAATATATCGACATTGTACGTGGTTTTATCAAGTGTAGAAAAAAAAAAGCTTAATTAGTTTTTTTTTTAACTTCTTTTTATTCATTTCTTTCTGGAAAATTATTTCTCTTGTCTTTTTACAAATAATTTTTATTTATTACTGTTTTAAAAAAAAAAATGTTCTCCTATGGACGTTGTTATGAATATTATATTCGGTATATTCGTTATTTACTCAAATCTATTCGAAGACGAAAAATACATCAACTTTTGGGATTTTTATGTTTAATAATTGGACTAAGTTTTATATTTAATATACTTCCTAGTACTGATTTTTTTCAATCTTCCTTATCATCTAAATCACAACAAACAGTAATTAGTTCAAAGTCGGAAAACACTAATAATAATAATAATAATAATAATAATAATAATAATCCTCTAAGTACTATTGAGCGATCTACAATGGCACTTGAAAAATTGAAAGAATTATTAGCTAGTGTCATGTCTTCTAACGATCAACCATGGATTTGGATACCAACAGAACAATATCCATCTGTACCATATCAACCTACTTCACTTTTAAATCAACATATTCCAAAACCTTTATATAATAACACAGATTTACCTAAATCTGTTAAAAATGAAGTCAATCGTGTTTGTAAACGATTAACTCAAGCTAATGAAACCGGTGGAAAAATTTGGTGTGAATTATTTAAAAATTCTTATACAGATACACTTGCAACAACAACAACAATACTTGATGATAATACAACATTTATAATAACTGGTGATATTGATCTTATGTGGTTACGTGACAGTAGGTAAGAATAATAATAAGAAGAAAAAAAAACAGAAAGAAGGAAAGAAAGAAATTTTTTTACAAGTAATATATATATAATTTTGTAAATATTAATCTAGTGCTCAAGTTCATCAATATTTAACATTATGGAATGATTCAGAAATTCAAAAGATTATTGAAGGTCTCATTCGTCGTCAAATTCAATTTATTTTTTCTAATCCATATGGAAGTTCATTTCGTTTAACTCTTCGTCCAAATCCTCCATCCGATGATTCTCTTGAACCAATACATACTCGAAAAGGTCGTAATCTTCATGTTGCTATGCATAATTATGAATTAGATAGTTTATGTTATCATATACGTTTAAGTTATTCATGGTGGAAACAAAGTCAACGAATAAATGTATTTAATCATCAATGGTTAACTGCTATATCAATTATAATTCAAATAATGATTATTGAACAACATCATTCACAAATATCACCTTATCGTTATACAGAATTAGATAATAATCATCAAGGTTCAACAGTTAATTATACAGGAATGACTTGGAGTGCTTTTCGACCGAGTGATGATCAAACACGTTATGGATATCTTATACCAAGTAATATGATGGCTTGTGTTGTTTTAGAACAATTAATTGAAATGATTAAAAAAATATTTCCTGAAAAAATTCAACTTTTAAAACAAGTATGAATATTTAATATTAACAAGATTCATTGATGTTCAATAGAATTTTCGTTAATTTCATGTAGTAATATACTTAATAGAGTAACTTCATAATATCAAGTTTCATAGAAAGGTCTACAAATTAATAAATTTAAATCATCGTATCTGTTAGATGATTTGGATATGCGGTGTTTCAATTAAGTAAAATTGTGCAATTGCTTTTCTATAAAAAGAAAATTTGAGGATGCAATAAGATGTTATTGCTTTCTTTGACATCTCCCTATGATGACAGTTAATGTGGAAAGATTGATACGCAGTTCTAGAAAATTGTTTTATTCTATCTCTAGGACTATACTTTTGTCACATATATCTAATATCTGTCATTATTATACAAGCTGAAGACTGATAAATTAATATCATACGATTGTAGAAACCCAAAGACCACTTTTCTGTTCTTTTTTTTTTTTATTCATAATATAAAGAAAATGCTTATCAGCAGCCTTGTCTATTTTATTTTCTTTATGGTCTTTTACAATTTGATGATTAGCTTCTAATTTATTAACTAAATATCGAAAAAAAAGTAAAGTTCCTTATTTTGTTACAAAAAAATCCAGAAACATCATTGCAAGGAAAATGTAATACATGTAACAGTACAACTATTGTGAATAGAAATGGAACAATTATATATAAATGAAATTGTTGATGCAACATCAGCGTCACGATCTTGAATGTGTGAGTGTAAGTATTAATGATCTTTGCATTCACTCGTACTCACACCCAACAGATGAAGAAAGATTATTTAGTTTACCTTTAGTTTATATTGTGCTCTATGAATGATTATAAAAACTATAGTTTAAGAAATTTAGGCTGATCTGATATAAATAATATTAAGTCAGACGATTGATAGAAATAATCTTCTAATGTCCTTCTATCCGACATTTTTCATCAATGTGATAATACCAGTTAGACTAATCTTTGACATGATTTTAATTGTTCGAAACATATGTCAACACTTGTTGTTAATCTAAAGTCAGCAACAAATTCTAACAAAATTGAGTTTTAATATTATATATATATATATATATAACATTAAATCAAATCATTAATACTTTCAATATCTTAAACAAGAGTTCTGCACAATAAACTTTTTCGTATCCCGAATCTCGTTCATCCTGCCCGAGATTTTTTTGCAAATTGTCTCGTTGACTGAAAGGTGGCTGACTGCACAAACTGCAGTTGTCACCTTATTACTTTTCATTCATTTAGTTGCCATAATAAATTTTTCTTCTTCTTTTTCTTGACGCATCAGTCATGGTTCAAGTTAGCCATTCGTTCTCATCACTAACTATCATTTTGAAATGAAAAAAGTTTACTGAGATCGTGAGAATATGATAAGTATAAATCTGAAATCCGTTTTTCAAAACCTCGATTTTATTCGGGGCTGTTAAAATGCAAAAAATGACAATTAACAGCTGAATGTTTTCTTATATGGTCATATATGACTCAATCTGAAAAAGACTATTGATATTTCAGATGTTATATACAATAGTTTTCTTACATGACAATAGTCAGTTCATATTCATTATCTGTTAACTTGTCAGCTTAGCTAAGATAGCTGAATGCAACTGAAATTCATTATAATTTCCTCAACGGAAATCTATGATTTAGAAATAATAGATGTCGTATAGGATCGTCTCGTGATATTTTTTTTTGGACTCGTGCAGTCAGCTGCTTTTTCTATCAGGGCTTTGATCTAGGGACAGTCTAGTGTTTTGTCTGTTCTTTTTCTTATTATTTATTTTTTGAATATTAAGATATTTGTTAGAAATAAAAAAAAAGGCTAAGATGTACGACACGTTTTGATATAAAGACCAAAAAGTTCAGAACATTGTTTTTTTTCTATATTGTTCCAGTCACGATTGTCCCACAGGGCTCTCTATCTTACACAGATTTTACTAATAATATCATTTGATTACAATATGATAAAAGATTGAATAAACTACAAAGCTTTTTTCCCCTCTATTTTCATTATTTAGATTTCTCAATTACGTGAAGATATTCTTTCTGGTATAAATAAATATGGAACAGTTAACCATGAAAAGTATGGAAAAATTTATGCATTTGAAACTGATGGGTTTTTTCAAAATTTACTTATTGATGATGCTAATATACCATCATTACTTTCAGCATCTTATCTTGGTTTTAAAACATCCTATGATCCATTAAATCAATTAATTCAATCAACACGTCAATTTGTTTTATCAAAATATAATCCACTTTTTTTTCAAGGAAAATATGCATGGGGTATAGGAAGTCAACATACACAAAAAAATTATGTTTGGCCAATGGCTATTATTATGGAAGGATTAACAATTAGTATTGACAATAATACAATTAAAGATTTAGATTCTGTATGGCAAAGATTAGAAATAAGTCATGCTAATACATTTTCTATGCATGAAAGTTTTAATATTGATAATCCAAGAGATTTTACTCGTAGATGGTAAAATAAATCGACATAAAACGAAATAAAAAAAAAAAACTTTTCTTTATTTATTGTAGGTTTGCTTGGGTTGATTCTCTTTTTGCTGAATTAATTTTAACTCATTTAGAACAATTGGAAGATTGGTTACGTTATCGACGATCAATTTAATATAGATTAATAACCTATAAACTAGGTTTTTTTTTTTTGTAAATATAAAGTTAAATAATCACAAATCTGTTTTTTTTTTCTCATAATTGACTATGAATCACTGCAATCGAAGGAAACTTTTCGATTAAAAAAGAAAAAAGATTTGAATTTCAATGAATTATATTTTGTTTCTTTTTCATTTTTAAATTCTTGGGATACAGACAATGAAAGGCACACAAACACAAACGGTGAAACGAATAAAAGTAATTCACAAACAAAAAAAACTATTAAGAAGCTGGAGATAGAGTCTAAATTGTTCTTGTCTGTTCCATTTGAATTTCACTTTATTCACTCATAGATCCATCGTTCAGCTGTATGTACCCAATTGGAAACTTCATCTGGTCGAAACCATAAATTAATTTCACGTTTAGCTGCACTTTCCGAGTCACTACCATGAACAATATTACTAAAATTTAAAACGAAGATAAAAAAAAAATTAAATTAAATTTTTTAATATAAACATTATATCGTACCGTCCTGTAACAATGCCATAATCACCACGAAGTGTACCAGGGTCTGATTTAGCTGGATCAGTAGCACCAAGCATTTTACGACCAACTGTTATAACATTTAAACCTTCCCAAACCTAAAAGGATCGACAAAAAAAAAAATGATTCTAAAAATTAAGAAAAATATAGCAAAATACCATAGCAACGACAGGTCCACTGCCAATGTAGGCTAAAAGTGGATCATAAAATTTCTTGCCTAAAAAATACAAAATTTCTAACTAGAGAAAAATTAACAACTTATTTTTCTTTTACCTTTATGTTCTTCATAATGACTTTCAAGCAAAGCTCTGGGTGGCTATAATTAAAAACAAAACAAAAAAAGAACAACGTTTTTTCAACCTATAAAATTAAATTTTTTTAACTAACATGAATCATTTTAAGTGCAACAAGTTTGTATCCACGTTGTTCAAATCGACGAAGTACTTCACCAACAAGTCCACGTTGGACACCATCTGGTTTAACCATAATAAAAGTACGTTCGGAAGCGCCAGCCATATTATTTAATACACTAAGCTTTGATGATGATGGTTGATCGAAAATCTAAAAAATATTAAAATCAAAATTAATATAAAAACTATTTATATATGTAAATGCTTCTAGTCATATTGTTTCATTTGCATATGCGTCTTCCGCATAGAGGCAAAAGTAAAATTATAAAATAACGAAAGAGACGAGCAAGTAGTAGAAATATAAACCCCCTCTTTCTCTTAAAAGAAAGAAGAAAAAAAAAAGCCTAGAATGCAACGAAAGAAATGAGAAAGAAAAATAAAATAAAATATCTGCTCAGCTGGTTTGTTCGCTCACTAACTAAAACACACACGTGGTGACGTGTACAACATCATCGTTGTCGAGGTTAAACAAATCCAATCTCTTCTCTTTCGTTAAGTTGTTCAACAATAGATGGCAATAATTTATAGACAAACCTGATTTTCACATAATGAATCATCACCATCTTTATTTGAACAAAATTCTTGTTTATCATTGAGATGAATGTTTGTATTTAATTTTTGAGAGGAAATATATTTAATCGTTGTCAAGGAGATTAACAGTAAAATAAATCCTGACATTGCGTGTTATTTATTTTTTGCTTTACGCTTCAGTGTCTTAACAAAATATTTCAGAATGTAATGGTTGGTCTTCGATTCACCATTAGGTTAATAGAAGAAAGAAAAAAAAGAGCATAGGACGATATAAATATGCTATTTTAATAAAATAAAATTACTGACGTAGAAATGAATATAGCCAAAAAAACATTCAACTATGTATAATAAATTAGAACTTTAATTTGTAGCTAACTTTATATTTCTTGAATTTTGCCTAATTTTTGACAATTAAATTTTTTGTCAATTATGCTTAATGCTTCATAATTTTGATATATTAGCATATTCTTTAATATAACATAAATAATTTCCTGTTCGAGGGGACTTATCATACAAAATATTGCCAACATTCTATATCATTTTAACTTCGAGTGATAATATGTTTTTTTTTTTGGTTTTTTCAAGCATCAACATATGCATATATTTATTAATATTATTGACATACTTCAAATAAATTAGTAAATTAATTTTTTTTTCATTCTTAATAAAGACATTTGACAAAATCTCTTTAAATAAGATTTCTCTCAATCTGTTTTTTTTTTCTTTATATTTGTTCACTCATGGTTCTATTTGATTTATTTTTAAATTGTACATGATGAAAGTAAACAAGATTATACAACAGCAGGAATAGTAGAGATTAAAAAAGAAAGAAAGATAATAGAATTACAGATACCACTCTGCAATTTTGTTTATTAATTATCTGATCGCATACATGCTGTCGATCATTGCGACCTATTTTTCTTTTTACTTCTAAATAAGGAAAAACAATGTTAAAATCAAATATCGAATATCGTTCATATCTTTCATTTCTTTTCTTTTTTGTACCTTGATTATTTATCTACCACTAAAGAAACAAAAAAAAAACAATGAAATAGAATTTTTTATTTAAAAGTATCAAATGATTTATTGACTTACACAAGATAAGGATCCATTTCCGGTGGATATGGATAGGATTTAACTTTACGAGATTCAAGCATTTGATGAATAAAATCAATTGATATTGGTCCTTCTACTGAATGTCTCCATCGTTTAGCCAATTGCATTTGTGATCGATTAGAACAGAAATCTCTAAAAAAAAAAAAAACAAAAGCTAAATTAAGTAAAAATATTTTTTGAAAATTTTACATACGATAATTCATTGAATCGAACAACCGATGCTAGTTCATTGTTTTTATTATTATTACTCGATTCTAATTGATCTCTAAAAATAAAAAAAAAAAAAAATTTTTAATTTAGAAAAAATAAAATTTCATAACAACTAACCGTTTAGCAACTTGCTCACATGATTCGAATATATTAAAAGCTGGTGGTTGACCATGTTCTTCAATAAAAATATTTAGAAAATTTGACATTTCTTCAGAATCTTTTGAAATACTTTTAAAATAAAACAATTAATTTAAAATACTAAATAATTTAAATACTAAAAACTTTTTACCTGCATAAATAAGCATGAAAGTCATGCTTTTTATTGTTTGACTTGACCCCAGTCTTTGAATGCGAATCATGATGAAGTTTATGACTTGTCGATAAAAATCTATTCATATCAGGAAATGGCATAGCAAAACGTTTACTCCTGAAGTGTTTTTAAAATAAAATTAAAATTAAAAATTCTAAAAATAAGAACAAGAAAATTTACGGTATTTCAGACTTTATTGTATTAGGATCCATTGAAGATTTTTGTAAACTAAATAATAAATATCAAATGAGAACAAATATATTCAATATTAAACGTACTATGAGATATACGAGCAGAGACTGTCAATTTGAGTAGAACCTAGATTATTATGACTAAAAATAAATATAAAATAATAAATAAAGATTAAAACAATTAAAAGAAATTTACTTTGAAGAACTAAGTAATGGATAACTATTAATTGAATACGTGATTGTTAACATAAAAAGACATGATACGATATTGGTAAAGAAATTCATCTTAATCGTTTCTAAGAATATTAATTGAAAAAAAAAACAATTATCTAAAATAAAAGAAATGACAGTCCTTTTATAAGTAAGATTTATTTTATAATCACAGATGGAAAAAGCAAAACAACTGATAAAACTAGCAAATATACTTCCGTTCATAGGCTATTTTTATCAGTATGTTCTTTTTCAATATTTTTCATTACTCAATGTTGGTCTTTTGAAAATGTCATACGTCCAATATGTTGCGATGTCTCAATAACAGCAAACTCATGCATAATCTTAACTTGACTAATGTTTGTTAGATACGTAAGCGTAAATATCAAACAAAACAAAACAAAAAAATTGAAAAAAAAAAACAATTGTTTTTCTGTAAAGACTTCATCCACATTATTGATCAGTCTTTGACGTCAATCGATCTGAATTAATTTTGCGTAACTTATGAGAAAAAAGAAACTTATTTGTCATTAACATATGTAAGTATACCTATTAATTTCCATAAGATTGACTTTGTTTTCAATATAAACTGGTATGTTGAGTGACAAGAGTTAATGAAACGATTGTAATCCAAATACAAAGTTAAGCCATAAAAGAAGAAATTGGTTATTTAAGCAAAAGTTTCTTTAAGAAAAAACAGAAGACATAGATGAATCGGTTTTTTATCAACAGCGAGAATATTACGATACGAATCTAAATGACATCTCTAGAATACAGATACTCCTACTCCACCTACAAACGTACAAACAGCTGTTAACTTCTATGATCTGTCTATCATTACCTTATAAAATCTATAAAGTGATTTCAGTATGGTTTGTCCAATTGTTATTATTATTGTTGCTCATAGTAACTTTAATTATTAAGATGATTGATAGAAATAATATATACATCGACTAGTCGTTCTTAAGACTTCGACGTAAATATATTTAACATCTCTTATATTTCTTTTTTTTTCTCTCCCTCTCTCTCTCTCTCTCTCTCTCTCTGTCTCTTAAAACTCATCTGTGGTATCCTGTTGCGATCTGACTTAAATATTGATATATAATTAATTATAACATTGAAATCGATTGACGCATTTTTCTATATAGAATTAATATATAGATGTTTATGTACGGCAATTTAACTAGAAAATATATGCTAACCGCGTATTTTATTTCTATTGAAATAATATACATACATATTCAGTAGTTGGAATAATGCACAATAGACAGACACTTACAATTTTACTCCTACGTTTTATATTACTAATAATAACACAATATAATATGCAAGTATTCTGAGTAATTGTGTCTACAAAATTCAAGAGAAAATGAAAAAAAAATACTATCACTTTTTCATACCTACAATTACGGAAAACAAGAAAATGGCTTTTCTATCGTATGATGTTTACATGAGTTTGTATGTGTCATGACCAATTTTATTTTTATTTCAATCAAAAAAGAATTATTGTTTGAAGACAAATAATAAAGACACTTACGGCAGTAACCTAGTTCCATTATGTGCATGATTTTGTTAACTGTTTTTTTTACATCTCATGATAGCTAAAGGTAACGCATAGTTCACGGCTTCCTCTTCAGTTCTGAATAGTCATTTTCTAAAAAAACATTAACCAAACTCATAGTTGACATCTGCTAAGTGTATCGGTCACATGAGTATTTTTATAATTACTATGCTAAATGTAGTTAAACTAAATTTTCCAAGAATTATTTTGTCGAAAACTTTGCAAGAATAATGTAATTTCAAAATCATTGATTTGATAATTATACTAATAATTAAAACAAAGAAATCTACTCAACATTGAAATAATTCAATGATGATTTATAGCTTTCTTATGACATATGAAAGAAGTTTTAACTGTTCGAATTAAATTACAAATAAGAATTATCTAACTAAATCATATTACATTGACGTATAATCATTGTGTTAAAAATAAAAATTTCTTGTATGTAAATTTAAAAAAAAAAACATCGATTTTTTTTCTTCGAAATATCGAACTTACACATAGATAGACAAATATAAAACAATATTCATATCCTTACAAATACAATGAAGCAAATAGTTCATGTGTTTATCCAGCAATATGGTGAAGAAGAGAAGTGGTAGAGAGGTGTCAGAAAAATGTTGAGAACTGAAAAAGTGCATATTCAATTTTTAAAAGTGGCAGAAACTGAAAATTTTCTATTCATTTTATAATGTCTTGTTTTCAATAAATACGACGAGTATTGCTTGGAAAAAACGATAATTTTCTCACAGAAGAGGGCGCACACACTCTTACAATTTTCACCTCTCTCCCTCTCTCTCTCTCTCTCTCTCTCTCCCCTATCCATAACGCGCCACGTCGCTTTGTTAATCATTAGATACATTTTCCAGAATATAATCAATTTATGACGTAATGTTTTATTTAATATTCCAAAAAATTGATACGTTGAATAAGTTTTTCTTTTGAATATAAATTACATGCTTAAAAATGTCAATTTCTTTTCTTTGTATTATGAATAAAAAATTTATGAAGACCTTTCTTGCAGATTAATCCAATAGAAAAAAAAAGTCATTTCAAGAACATTTCATAGAAGTGTATTAATTAGTTTATTTTCATTTATCATTATAGGTAATTTCAATGAAGACAATGCATTAATCTTTGTTAATATATTTAGAATTCTGATAGAAATATTGAATAAAATTCTAACTATTATCATTATCGGATATCTGTTTTGCTAAGATTTTGATTAATCATTTGACTATTATCATTATTATATCTGTCTTGATACCATTTCGTGTAGAACCTCTTGTTCTTCTTCTAACATCTAGGGATTGACAACTTGAAAAATAAGTTGGAATAGGAATTAGAACTGTCGTTTTTGAATACAATTCTGATTTGATTTAGAAAATGAACATATGGTACAGCTTCAAGTGCTTGATTAGATTACTTCTACCTTCAGTTCATCTCTAAAATATTATCAAATTTATCACAAGATATAAAATTTTTATTTATAATAAAAATAGACAATAGTTGACTAAATGGTCGAACATATAATACACACCATGAACACAAAAAAAAATATTATTAATTGCTTTTATAGATATAAATAATTAAATACATGAATGCTGTCTGGAGTACTAGAAAAATTTTCCTTAAAGTGCGTAAAAAGTTCGTTCGGTCTAGTACTTGCATAATACTATAGAGTCAACTAGTAAATAAAGCTAGTTACTATATAGCAAAAGCGCCTCTAAAAATATTTTTTGGTAAGGTGTCAAAAATGCAAAATTACAGCAGAATTATTTTATATATGGTTAGATAGAGCTTGACGAGTTGATCAGGAATATGTGTATTTCCTGTTTTTTTTTGGACTGAGTGTTTAGAAGGAAATTCTCTGTTTTTTCCTATGACGCACTTGTCCTCTAAAAAAACGTCAATTTTCAATAACCGACAAAGTTTTTATTTGCTTAAAATTTTAAAACTGTTTGTTTTAGATTCAGCATCCAAAACTGAATCTAGAAAAGCTATTCATGAATGAATTTCCTAGATTCAGTTTTGGATGCTGAATCTAAAACAAACAATTTTGAAATTTTAAGTAAATGAAAAAAAATAAAAACTTTGTCGGTTATTGAAGATTGACGTTTTTTTTCGAGATAAAGTAGATCATAGGAGAAAACCGAGAATTGCTTCCTAATAAGCAATTCCAAAACAATAGAAACACATATGTTCATGATCAGTTCGTCAAGCTCTATCTAACCATATATAGAGAAAACGAAAAGTAGATTCTTCTTTAATTTTGTATCCTCGACATCTTATATTGATTGCCGAATAATCATAAAATAAACATTCCTAACTAATTTTTTAATAAATTATTAGATCTGACAAATATTACAATATTGCATTTTTATTATGGCTTGCAGGCACACATCATTCGCCGTCTTGTAATACTGTCAATACTCGGATAAGACACAAAACTATTCTAACTTTCGATATTTTAACTTTTATATGAAACACAAAAAAGAAACGTAATATACTTGGCTTGCTAGAAACTATTTTCTTGTTTATGTAATCAAACGAATTATTGTTACAATAGTTATTTCATAAAGAGACAATATGATAGATATAATCAAAAAGAGTAAGACAGTTTTTTGCAAAAAAAGCATTCTGTTTTAAAATTTCTCCACTGAAGGACGAAGATCAAGTTCTTGTGTCCATGTTGAACGAGGTTGAGTATGTAATTGCCAATATGTCTCAGCAATCTACAACAAATAAAAATTTCCATTCAATAAGAGAAAAAAAAACCTAAGATGCTAAATAATTCATACCGCATCACTATTAAGAAATGCTTCAATATTTCTGTCAGGTTGACCTAAACAAGTGATTAATTGTTACTTTTTTTAGACCGCAAAAAAAAGAAAACTTTTACGTTGAACTTGACTCGGTGTATTAATTTCTCCATCAATAATTATATGAGCAACATGAATACCCTGTGGACCTAATTCACGCGCCATTGATTGAGCTAATGCACGTAAAGCAAATTTTGCTGCAGCAAAACCAGCAAATTTAGCTGAACCACGAAGACTAGCTGTTGCGCCAGTAAACAATATTGTTCCTTTTCCATTTTTAACCATACTCGGAAGTACCTAACGAAAAACTTTAATCAAAAACACATTTCTTTTTTCTCATTTGCATTTACTTCCTGACTAGCAACTAAAGCACCCACAACACTTATGTTGAGTGAATTTTGAAGTTCTTCAGGTTTCAAATCCAAAATACTTTCTTTAATATAGAATAAATTATATTTGATGAGAAAAATCAAATAAAAAAAAAGTATTCAAATTACTATAAGCAAATCCACTAGCATTATATAATAATACTTCAGGATCATTTCCAAGTTTTGTTCGAATTGTATTAAAAGCGTTCTGTAATGATGATACGTTACCAGCATCAGCTGTAACACTCAAAGCTAGAACATATAAGATTTACGTTAATATCAATATATATATATGATAAAAATAAAAGTTAGACACCTGTATGACCTAGTTGTTCGAGTTCTTTTTGGACAGGTTGTAAACTACTTTCTTTTCTTGCAATAAGACCAACTGAATAACCGCCAACTGCAAATCTTTAGAAAAAAAAAGACATTGATATTAATCAGATATTATAATAAGCGATGGAAAAATCTTTGAAAAACGTCATACTCGATTAGATCACATTGTTAACTTCTAAATCAATGAAATTTTTTTCTTTTGTTAGAAAGAGTAATATCTAAACTATATATTTTGTACGAGACATATTTTTTTCAAAATGAATCTACGAAAGAGAAAATACTTCTTAAAAATAAGTTCTTGCAACTTTATCATCACGCAACATTATTTTTCTATTTTTCGTTAAATTCTTTATGTCAAAAGTGGAATGAAAAGAAAAAATATTTAATCATGACTTTAATAGCGTAAAAAGTGCTCTTTCTAATGATGTATCGAAAGTTAAATTTACTCTTGGTTTTTCTAACAAAATATAGTTCTTTTTGAAAGAGACTATATTTTGGTCATTATTACTGCTTGATCGCTTTGTAACAATGAAAAATATTTTTTGAATTGTTTTTTTTTTTCTGTTAAATATCTGTAATCTGATATATTTTGAACAAAGAACTCAGTTCATGCATGGTTTCTCGAGATTGTGATTGATGTCCTTCCAAACTAATTGTTCTTAGAAAACTCTATTTTATAAAATATTTTAATTTTCAAATTTTTTTTTTGATTAAAGAGCCAAGAATGGATCTAAAAATTTCTACCAAAGCAGACATCGATTGGGCTTTTAATATGCTATATTTTAGTAAATTTTTTTATTAGAATTTGATCTATGTAACTCAAAATAATTGAGAAATAAAAACTTTTCAAGTTACAAGAACTTCTCTAGAGGTGTTTGGTTTTTAGCTATTCTTCCTTCTTAAATTCGTTCTGGAAAAATATACCTCGTATAAAATTTGTAGTCTAGACAGTACTCTTTCTTTCCACCAAAAGAAAATTTCATTGGTTTAGAAGTTACCAATACGATGTAACAGAGTTCGACATTTTTCTCAAGGCATTTGCATCGCTTATTAAATAAGATTATACCTTTTGGCTAATGCTGCTCCTAAACCTGGACCTACACCTATAATTATAATGAATATTAATTCAAGACAAAAAGAAATATTATTTTTCAATTGTCTCTTACCAATAACTACTGCAATCGGTTTTGTTGATGCCATTTCTTTTATTATTTTACTAATATATCTAAAATCAAAGCATTACATCGCTTTTTATACGTTGAATAAAAGTGCAGTGTCATGTCATGATGACGTTTGCATAAAATGTATTATTGCATTGTTAGCAATTATAGATGTGAGAATAGTTTTTTATTTTCTTCCATTAATTTTTTTACTAGATCAATTACTAGTTGTGGTTGTTCCATTGGAAAAAAATGTTTAGTATTTTCTAATTGTGTGTCTTGTCCTTTTTGAAACCATTTTACAAGATCAGGTGCTGTTGGTGATGTATCAAATTGACCTATACTATATGGAAATGATGCTCTTACAATATGTATTGGAATATCTTGAATAAATTTTGATTTTTTAATAAATGGATAAATATTTGTATCAGTTTCTATACTTGTTCTATATATTGATGCTTCTCCATCAGGTGCACATACAAGTTTATAATTCTTATCAAGAGCATAAGTACAATAATTACGAAGAGTCTCTTTTGGCCATCGTGAAAATGGTTCACGTTTTTCTAATTTTTCGAACATATCTTCAACAGATAACCATTGATTTTTTCGGCGAAGAATATAGTCTAAATAAGACGAGTAACTTCTATCATCTTGATATAGTGAGGAAGGAAAAATAACAGGATCGAGTAAGAGTAATGCTTGAAATAATCGCCTTGGTGCTATTGCTGCAGCACAAGTTAAAGCATATCCACCCATAGAATGACCAATACCAATAAGATTATCTTTATTAAGATTGAGTGTTTCAATAAATTGTAAAACATCTTCTCCATGCCATCGAAAACGATAAGGTGGAGGATGTGTTTGTGATCGACCATGACCTCGAAAATCTAAAGCAATTACATGAAAATCATGTAAACCTTCATTAATAATAGGATCATAACATCGACCATGAAATGAAGCAGCATGACAAAAAAGTATAGTAGGTTGATGACCTTTCCATTCCCAATAGTGAAGTTTAAGTGGACCTTGAACAGTTTCACCATTAGTATCAACAATTGGACGATTAGATAAAGTGATAAAACGACTAGTAGGATCAGTTGACATCATACGTTGAAATATTCGTGAAAAACGAAATAGCATGTAATCTGAAAAAGAAAACAATAACTTTGAAAGTTATCAATAGACGACTTTTACAGTAGTGCAGAAGGACAAAAAAAATACACTCTATTTTAAAAAAAAACCACAAATTTAATTATTAAACATTGTTTCTGTCATGAAAAAATTGAATATATATTCGAAATGTGTTTATTATCAACCAAAATAATTCTCTGTTTATATGATATTTTTATTTTTGAAATCATTGTTGTCATTGGAAGAAAAGAATTGCAAAAAAACAAAATGCATCGTCATGATGACATATATATGTTACAATCAAAATTGAAATTTGATTAAAACTATGAATATATTCGGACAAAAGTCAAAATTTTTATTTTATCTGGACATAATTTGAATTAGACTAGAAGTAAATTAAAATAACTTGAAGATAAATGAAAAGATTGTTTCATTTCTTATATCAGACAAGTTACAGTTTCTATTATATATAACTTATTGACCCGAAATCTTTCAACAATTCAAGTTTAGAATATGATAAAATTTTTAGTCTTATATCATGATATTTTCGAAAGATATCCAACTAATAAAAGTCAAAAATAGTTCATTTAGCAACCGAAAATTTTCTGTAGACCTTCATTCCATTGACTTAATTGTTTATTCTTGTTTGAAAGAGCATGTAAGGATGCATGGGCAAGACAGAACCCTTTTTTTAAACTATTACCTTTTAACAGGAAAGGAAGGTTCAGTATCTCAAAAAATGGCGCTCTAATTATAAAAGTATTCTGAAATATGTGATCAAAAACGCATAAACAAAGAAAAAGATTTTTCACTTTATTTGAAGAAATTATATTTCTCAAGCAGAAAATGATGAACCTTTTTGGGAGAAAACATAATGTCAAATAAAAAATCATGTCATTTATAATAGAACATACTTCGGGCTATTTTTCCGTGCATTCATTTCAATTTGCATGTTTTTTTTTATGAAAATTGACTTCTTTTCTTTTTTGAGAGGAAAATGGCTTAATCAAATTACTTCTAATCCAATTCTGATTTCATCGAAAAAAACAGTTCAGTCAAAATTGGAATTTCTATATTGTTTAAAGTTGCGAACGTATATTATCTTTAATCATTTCTTTCACAAAATCAATCATTAACTCTGGTTGTTCCATTGGAAATAAATGTGTAGCATTTTTCATTTGAGTATCTCGTCCTTTTTTAAACCATTTTACAAGATCAGGTGCTGTTGGTGATGTATCAAATTGACCTACAATCAATGGAAATGATGATCTTACGATATGTATTGGAATATCTTGAATAAATTTTGATTGTTCAATAAATGGATAAATATTTGAATTAGTTTGTAAACTTGATTGATACATAGAATGTTCTCCTTCTGAATTACATATAAGTTTAGAATTTTCATCTAATGCATAAGTACAATAATTTCGAAGAATATCTTTTGACCATCGTGAAAATGGTTCACGTTTTTCTAATTTTTCTAACATATCGTCAACAGATAACCATTGATTTTTTCGACGAAGTATATATTCTAATGAATCATGTCTCTTATCACCAATACCATATAATAAACGAGGAATAATACCAGGATCAAATAGAAGTAAAGATCGAAATAAACGTGTTGATGCTATTGCTGCAGCATATATTAATGCATATCCACCCATGGAATGACCAATACCAATAAGATTATCTTTATTAAGTTTGAGTGTTTCAATAAATTGTAAAACATCTTCTCCATGCCATCGAACATGATAAGGTGGAGGATGTGTTTGTGATCGACCATGACCTCGAAAATCTAAAGCAATTACATGAAAACCATATAAAGCTTCATTAATAATAGGATCATAACATCGACCATGAAATGAAGCAGCATGACAAAAAAGTATTGTAGGTTGATGACCTTTCCATTCCCAATAGTGAAGTTTTAATGAACCTTGATTTATTTCACCATTCTCTTGAACAATTGGACGGTTAGATATAATAACAAAATGACTAGTAGGATTCGAAGACATCATCGATAAAAGAAAACTTGTTAATCTAAAGAAGTTCATTTAAAAAAATAAATAAGCATTAGAAAAGCAAGAATAACTTTCAATTGTTAATAATAAAGTAAAAACAAAAATGAACTATACAAGATATTAAATCAAAATCTAATCCATTACCAATCATCTAGTTTAGTCAAAGGTTTCGAATATAATTCATCAACTTCATACGTTATCAATTATTTATAACATTTATTAACCAATTCATTGAAATAAATTTGATGATACATATATATATATATATATGAAAAGATTTAAACCTGTTAAAATATCAAAATAAATAATGAAGAACAAAATCTATTTTTATATTTATTAATTTTATCCAGAAAAAAAAATCCATGTTAGATCTAATATCTTTCAAACAACAGCAAATATGGACGATCTTTGAATATAAAAAAAGTGTTCACACGAATGCATGCATGAATAATATATTGCAAATGAAATATAAATAATAACAACAAACAGAATATAAATATAACACTCATATCTTATATTTCAATCGTATAAAAAAATGAAAAATAACCATCAATAACGATATATATGCTTATAATTCTGATTGATCAATTAATTTATGTTTAACAAATAATTTTTGTATATCAGGATAAATTTGACGAATAGGTATATTTGGTGGATATGCCTTAATAACTTTACCATTTGGATCAATTAAATATTTCCAAAAATTCCAAGATGGTGGTTCAGTTTTTTCTAAAAAAAAACACAAATCTCAATTAAAACAAATTTATTATAAGATAAATTTCTTTACCACTTAAAAAGTTCCAAACATCTGGTAATGCTTCATCATCATCATCATCATCATTTAGTCGTATAACAGCACCTTTAGCAAAAATGGGAAAATTAACATCAAACATAGATTGAGCCCATGATTGAATTTGTGCATCATCCTGAATAAATAAAATTGAAAAAAAAATAAAATAAAATATTTGATAAAAAGTATATTTACTTTAGGTTCTTGATATCCAAATTGATTACTAGGAAAAGCAAGTACTTGAAAAATATCTCGACCACCGTTATTAAGTTTTTGTTGAATGCCAACAAGAGCTTCAAAATGACTATCAGTAAATGAACATTCACTAGCTACCTATTTTTGATTAAACGAGATTTATATTTAAACAAATATATATATATTCTGAAAGAAAATGAGAACTTTGTACTGATAATCAGTTGTCAAAACACAAATTATCTTTTATTATGTATCTACTTTGGTAAATATTTTACAAATATTTAGTTTAAACATTAAAAATAGTATTTCTTATTAACCAAATTCTCAGTTGTTGCCAATTGAAAATATCAGAATTTCTTGAATGATCTATATCATATGATAGATACGTAAACAAAAGATATTGATAGTTCTACTCTTCTTAATACTCAGGTTTAAGAAGCGGCGTTGTAAATGATAAAAAATAATGTCATTATGTGACTATTCTTCGTAAGCTCGTAAAACAGTAGAACTAATACACCATGTCCGACGGTCGGAATAATCGTTCTGAGTAACTAGAGATGCGCCAATCCCTATTTTGGTTTTTGACTTTGAAATGCATCTTGAAGAAATTGGAATTGAATAATTAATTTTGGTCAATATGTGCAAAATTAATAATTCTACAGTAACGAATTCCATTTCTTCAAATTGATCAATCCTTACGAATAACCACATATAGTTCTTTACAGTAACAAAGAATAGATATCTCTATTTAACTGATACGGTATATATAAAAACCAAATCAAACAAAAGTTTGATCTGTATTCCATCTTAACAAGACATATAAAACATTTTATCCATGTTTATATGAACATTTAACAAAGAAGGCATATTCACTATTAAGTAGATCGCAGTATCAAAGTAAGACATTCCAAATTTACGGACAACAGTAGCAAATAAATCTAAGCTTTATACGATATGTAGGAGATTAATAGAGTAGTATAACCGCTAAAGGTTTTCTCCTCTTGCTTAGATTTGATTGAGATGGCAACTTTTTAGTAGATTTATCCCGCAGGTGTTCAGTTTTCGAGCAAACATAAATTTGGAATTTCGACCTGAGACTTTGTACATGTAATGAATGTCACATTGTCAAGCTATGGATTTCTCAATATATCCTTATGTTATTTGTATATAAGATAATCTAACCAAGACCTTTATGTGTACAAAGTTTCAGGTCAAAATTCCAAAGTTAAGTTTTCGAAAACTAGACTTCCACAGGATGAATCTATTAAAAAGTAGTTATCTCAACAAAATCTAAGCAAGAACAGAAAACTTTTAGTGGTTATGCTACTCCAGTGATCTTCTACATATCGACAATATATGAAGACAAACGGAGTAGATTATTTGGGAATGTTTCCTTGTAAGTTCGATACCGAGATTAGGGAGTAGAATGGGAAAAACTTTCCCCTCCTAAAATGTCAGATTTTTTACAGCTTCGTAATAACTTTGGACAATCACTGAATTTTGAAATACTATTTGCTTTTCTCTAACAGAAAGTGGAATAAAAATAAGTAGACAATGTCGTTAAGAATTGAATAGGATTGAGAGGGATCGATCCATGGTCAGTTTGGTTCTTCTCTGTCAGTCACTATTTCTAACATTGCGATAATTTTTAAATTTTCAGTTCTTTCCAAAATATCGACAACCCTCGCCAGGATTGAATCTCTCATTGATCATGTCTCTTCTCTATTCTTCTAATAATAAATATCGTTTTGAAGTTTTTATTAAACATAATTTGTGAATAGTAAAGTACACAAAAATAGAACTTACATTAACAACCAATGAAACCTAAAATAAAATAAACATTTATTAGTTTTTTATTTTTTATTTTTGGCATAAAACATCAAAATTGATTTACCTTTCCACGATACTGTTCTAATGAAACATCATTTCCTTGCCAATCTTTGACTGTAAATGAATAAAAATCTTCACAAATAACATTTGTAATAATAATAAAAAAAATCCAAATAGAAAACATCTGAAAAAATAAAGATTTTATCTGACAGAATACAGAAAAAAAAAATGAAAGATAAACAGAATTAAATTTCTCGTTTATCGATTTTCAAAAAAAATTTTTTAATGATTTTCCTAATGTTTTATTATATTCTTCAAGACGTTGTTTTGTTGTTTTTAATAAATTTTCTATTTTTTCATCATTTGGTTGAATGTTATTTGCTAATTGAAGATCTTTTAATGCTAATTCATAATCATTTAAATTAGCATAAGCATAACCACGACGATATAATGCTTTAACATATTTTGGATTTATTTCAAGTGCTGATGAACAATTTTCAATAACATTTAAATTATTTCCATAAATTAATTGACATGCCGATATATTTGAATAAATTGATAAAATAAGTTGATTAAAATTTTCTAAAATTTGATTATGTTCATCTGTTGGTTGTTCATTAATAAAATTTAATATATAACATAATGAACGATGATAAAGTTTAAAAGCTTGAAAATAATTTTTTTCATGAAAAAATTTATTTGCATTTTCTTTATGTTTTAAAGCAAAATTATAAAGATTATCAATTGACATTGAATAAATTTCTGGACAACGTTCAAATGAAATTAAATGAATAAAAATTGTAATTGTTTGATTTTCATTTCTAAAATTAAATTTACAAAACAAAAAAAAAGAAATTTATTTTAAAGAAACTAAAAGTAAATATTTTGTTATTTTCTTTTTTACAAATTAGAAGAATAATTAAAATTTAATTGAGATAATTCATTTTGTTTCATTGTTATTAAACATTTGTGTACATAATTACTTATTATTGTTGAATAAAATCCAAGATTAATATTAATTTCTTCATTTAGAGGAAGAAGATCATTATATAGATTTTCATTAAGTGCATAATCAGTTGGTGAAAATTTAATAATTACTTTACAATTTGATCCTAGATCAATTCATAGAATTTTAATTTAAAAACAAAAAGAAACAAAAACGATTTAGTTATATACCTTCATTAGGTGCATAAAGACCTTGACCAGGTTCAATAATTGTTTTAGTAAATGTTATATCGTCTGGAAGATTATAGACAGTCATTTATGAAACAGATGATTTTTAAATAATATCTATAGAAAGAAAATAAAGTAATAGGAAAAATCAAACAGAAGTCCTGTTCATAAATCATAGAATGTTCATGATGTACAGAAATAGAATATTTATTTATTAGTTTTTAATAACTACGTATCGGATGGTCAATATTAAAAGAACAAGATGTCACTGATTATCAACAAATTTACGCGCTTTATTCTTTACATAGATTTTGTTATCATTTGTTGTTTATTCATATTATTATAGTTACAAATTTGAATCTAAAAAGAAAAAAGAATTCCTTTTTGTATATCATAGATATATCGACATTTTTTTCATCTTTCAAAGTATGATATTGATAGGAACACTCAATAACTACACTCAAATATTATCTTTATCTGTTGTTTCTTTTATGTTATAACGCAATCGTTGCAGATAACGATACAAGAATTCGAAATAAAAATTTACACGAACAATGATTCGTTAAAATTTATCTTCACCTTATATTCAAATCATAAGAGTTCGTATAGTCTAAAGTCATTCATTTAAGACAAAAACTATTATAATAAAAGAGTCATTAAACATGAAAGATTACAACGATGAAAGTAAATACCAAATCATGCTCGAGACGTGTTTTAATTAGAAGAGATTTAGTCATGCAGTAATTCTTGAAATAAAAGAGAACTGTTGAAATAGAATAGACATGATTATTAGGAAGCTCCCCGACTGTGACTATATACATCTCTAATAAATTCATCTCTCCACATTGTTTTTCCTTGTATTTATCTTTAACTAATTACAGTTACCATTCAATTATCGACTTAATTGGTCTATCAATATATAGTTGATGCACGTGTGAGTAGGAGTATATAGAAGATTTACCAACCTACTCGCTGCTGTATCCATATCCTCCAATGCTGAAACTTCATCTTATAGAAGATGTAGATGATAATCTTTTTGCTTTAGAACGTACTATCATGTATGAAGAATGTGTGAAAATAAAATATATTGTTAATTAATTATTATTTTTTGAAATGTTTACTATTGCTTGTATTTGTTTCAATGAAGTAAAGTGTATTATTTATTTTTTGATTCATTATTGTCGAAAATGAGTTTCTTTTGATTTGTCCTTTTACAAGTTAAAAGTGTACTATATGATTGATTTTCATGATATTTGTTATAAAGAAATATCACCATTTATTGAATAAAACAATTAATGAGTTATTTTTGGAATTCTGATATGAGAACAAGTATTTCAATTAACTTATATTTAAATCTGACTTTGAGTAAGCACTATAAAAAGATAGAATCATATGTTAGAGAAAACAATGATGAATTTCGCTATTCATTGACTTGAATGATACTTTAAAGTTTAAAAGCATTTCAGCAAATGTTAAATAGGTCCATTAGTTAAAACTAATTTTTTATTTCATCAAAGAATAATTCAATGATCAAATAAAGTATAAGTCTTGTTAATAGATCAAATGTAAATGTAATTATTTTGTCTGTAAAATTTAAAAAAAAATATTCATTTATTATTATAATGATATTTATAAGTAATGATGTGATACATGTCTAGTGTACGGATAAAGTATGAAATTTAAATCTTAATATTTTTCAAATACTTTTGTTGATTTTAAATTTTATTATACTGAATATAAAATGTGTTTCTAGAGAATGATTACATATATAAAGAGATTTTTGAATGTTACAAAGATTTAAAGAACTAAGCCAGAGTTCCAAATCTTGTTCGGAAATTCACATTTCTTTTTCGGAAGCGGCTCGTTAATATCTGAATTCGCATCTTCGTACAACATATTCATGTTCGATAGCATTTATATAAATACAATCTAAATTGTTCTATACGATAGAAGATTTTGGTATTAGTGCTGATCTGATAATTTACAATGATGATTCTTGTTTATCAACTAATTGTTAAATTTTCTTTTTTAATAATATAAGTATTACTCTTTTCAACTGAGAAAAACCATTAAATGTATTGAAAAAAATACACAGAAAGTGTGAGAAACTAGTGAAAAACAACTCAAATCTGCAACGAATCAATTGGATCCAGATCTTGATTTCTCAGGCTTAGGTTCAGTCTAGAAAGTTATTTTTCATCAGGTTTCGGATCCTGATCCAAGCTCAAAAAGCATAGATCTACAACGTTTCTAAAAATATATATTGAAATATTTTACATAGAACATTTTTTTTCTTATCGACCACTTGATAATCGAGTAGTTTTATATCACTTTTATTACCTGTCTTTTTTTGACAGCAAAAGAAAAATAGATATAATGAATAGTAATTATTGGATAGCGTACGTCAGAGAGCGCCTACGTTGTCTTGTTCTTTTTTTTTCCTCCTCCGAGTGATGCCATGTATATATATAGAGAGAGAACATCAGTATTTCGTATGATCACAATCTAACTTAGTATAAATCATTTAATTGCATAATATGGGTCACAACTATGCTCATCCAATTCCTTGTTATCACGGATATGCTTCTTTACCACCATCGCAACGACCATGTTGTCGATCTCAACCTTTAATCTTAGTTCATACTCGAACAATTCCATTAAAATTTGAACTTCGTCATTTTATTCGACGGCATCAACGTCATTGATTGTTATGTTATTTTTATTTTTTTGTCCTAAAGGTGATATTAAACATTTATTTTCCTTTTTTTTTCATAAAAATTAGTGCTATAAGCACTGTATTTTCTTTTATCTAGTGTGTAAATTAAGATTTCGATTAAATTTGAGAGTATCAAATATTTTTCTTTTTTAAAAAAGATTTCATTATTTTTTGAAATTTGTTTTATCGTCAGTATTTTATGTTTCTATATATTTCAAATATTCTTAGAATAAAATCAATGTCAAATGAATTATTATTCTAACTTTTAATGTAACATTGCAATGCATGTTTTATTTTTTTATTTTCTCTATTTAATAATAATAGATAAAATAATTTTCATCATTACACATTGTTAAGGAGTATATGATTTGACTCTTTGAGATACTCTTCTTTGATAATTGACAGCAGACGTTTTTATAATCATGATCAAAAGTTTCTAGGATCGATATATATATATATGTACAACTATGGAAATAATCGAGTCATAAAAGTGAGCAAGAGACTATTTCTATTAGTTTTTCGGTGATTATAAATTCTAGTCAGTGACAATAACGTTGTAGTCATAATGAATGTATGACTTCAACTTAGTTTTGAATAATTTGTTCTAATCGAAAACTTTGATAATTAAAATATTGCTTCTGGATTTACAAATTATTAATAACTAACTAAATTTAAAATGTTCTATGAAGTAAAATGTTTTTCTCATTATATAGACAAATGAGTCTTTGATAGAGTAATCCTCATATTTGAGCTTTTCATATGTAATATTGATCAAAATAAATGATAAACTGTGTATAAATTGTTCAGTACTATGAAATAATATGTTATCAAATTGAAGACTTTCTGTAAGAATCTCTATCCCACTTTTTTCGAAAAGAACAGCACATTAATTAGGTTTTTTTCTGACTATCGGAAGCTAGGATCATAAAGTTATTTAACTCTCTCGCAGCGATGTGGCCCACCGGTGGATCACACTATATTTTAAAGCCAATGGGTGACCCAAAATAAATGGTTACACTTTGCATTTCATATTTTAACCTCTAAACACGTTTTATTAAAAACCAGCACATATCATAAGATGCAACATGAAAAGCTCTACAATCTTCATAGTCAAGCTTATTTTAATTGTGTATTTTTTGTTTTCAAACCTATGACGCTTATATTGAACTTCTAGATTTTTTAATATATAGTTTTTAAATATAATAATCTGTTCACCATGAGCTTGTATCCAAGCTTAACTGTCATGTCATTGTTAATCGATGTCTTTTGTATTTTTTTTCTTTCTATAAGATTGAATTGATGAATATCTTCCTGGTTGTAAGTAGAGAACGCTCATATTCTACAAATGAAAAAAGATTATATCTCATATTGTTCTTGATCTAACGTTTTCTGTCAATGTAACAAAGCTGATCTTCTTTTATTAAAATATCATCTATTATATTTATCACAATGAAAAGATATTTTTAGTACATGTCAATGAATGAAATAGTGATTAATGAAGGAAAATACAAAAAAAAAAATATTTCTTATCAGTTTTTCTATTCTTCTTGTCATAATGTTTTATCTCGAATGTTTTGTACATGTAACTGAAATGATTTCTGTTTCTATCAAGCGAACAATCAGCATTGTTTACACCCGATTGACATTCTTTCACGTTTCAATAATGTAATTATAAATTGTATGAAAAATATTGGAACAATGAATATTCGATGTAGAAATATGCTAATTTCTAGAACATAATGTCAAATATGACATTTTCTTCCTTATGAAGTTTGTAATTCCCTGTGAATTGTTTGTATCAACCACAATTACTCTATGCGAAGAAGTTGTGGTCGATTCAAATTGTGTATTTAAACGAAATGCGCGTATTTTTTTTACTGCAGTAAATACTGCATTCGGGTCGAAATATATGAACTATAAAGCAAACGTTTTGAAATTGGTAAAAAATGCGCATTTTTTTAATTTTTTTTTCGACAAATTCCAACTGATTTTGATATCTATGTTTTGTATTAGACAAAAATCTAAAGAGCGTTCAGAATGGAATAAAATAAAAACTAAAAAAAAAGCGGATTTTTGACCAATTCTGAAACCTTTGTTTTCTATGCCATGTGTTTCAACTACAAAGTCAGATAGAGCAATCATAGTTGATATAAACAATCCACAGTAATTACATTCTTAATAAGGAGAAAAAAATGTATTATTTGACATCGTGTTCTAGGGATTGGTGCATTCCTAATTTGATGGACTTTAAGCTTTTAATAAAAACATTCGTGTAATGATGTCAATCTATTATGAGTTCATGCTACCCTAAAGCTATTTCATCTCATGCCTTGTAATCGCTTTATTTTTGGCATAAAGAAGTTTTAAAACTGGTATAATTAATATAGAATCATGTCAGTATCTCAGTTTCATATGACGACATTTCAAACGTATCATCGATTTACCAATTGTTCGATTGAAATGTTTCGATAAAACACGACGTAAAAGGAGTGTTAAAGTATATAGGATAGAATTTTGAACTCACTCTTCCTCTATAGACTGTGACTCTTTTGCTAATCAAAAATAGATTGAGTAGTAAAAAATTCTTCTACAATTTTGTTTTTATTCATCATTTTTAAAAATTTGTCAACATAAAAAAAAAAGAAAGAAAATTTCAGTTTCTAAAAATTGTGTTCAACACTCCAAAAGTTTATTTAATATATTCATATAACAAACATGATATACACAACATGTATAAAGTATTTTCGGAATACAAAATAATGAATATTTCAATCAAGACATATCCGATGATTGTGCAAGAAAACTATCTACGGCTGCTCCACTATCAAGTTTCGTAATACGTGATCCATCAATTTTTGTTGTACACATTGGACATACATCATCTATACTCAGATATCTAAAAAAAACAAAACAAAACAAAACAAAAATAAAATAAAATCTAATAAATTTCTATTTACCTTAAAAATTCTGAATGAATTGCTGGAAAATTACATGATGGACATAAACATAAATCTTCTCGAAGAATATGAGCTCCCTAAATTCAAACAAAGAAATTTAATTATAATAAAATTTTGAAATTTCTTTAAAAAGAAAAAAGAAAAACATTTCATACAGTAACAATACAATAAGGTAATGCAAGTTGACAACTTGGACATAATAATTCATATGTAGGTACACGTTGATGACAATGTGGACATTGAGAAAAATCTTCTTCACTTTCACTTTTATCTGGTTTTCTAAATTAAAAAAAAAGGCTTTTTTATTTTAAACTTTCGATACATTATAAGATCCGAGATCTTCTATTCAATCCCTAAATAAAGTCATATTTTTTGTAAGTTACGTTAACAATTCTTAGTTTGAATTCATTTTTGCTCAATAAATCATTCGTAAACGAGTTTATTTCACTTATCTCACACGCGTCAGTCAATCTACCCCAGTATATTGGTACAATACCAAATAGTATTCTTTTTCCTAAAGAATAAGATCTGTCCACTGACAACGTTTAATTTTTTCAATAGTTAAATAACTGAAAGAAAAAAAGGAAAGTTAAATTTTTTATTTTTATCAAACTTATTTAAATTCAATTTCTAGTAGAAGATGCAAAAACGACGAGACTTTTTAATTAATACACAACGAGATTTTACCGAATATATTCCTATTTTAGAAAGATCTCTTCATTTATGATCCGTGAGAATACCTACTGCGCCAGTTAGATTCTATAACTATGCGAACAATTTTTTCATATAGAAAATTTAATGAACTTTTTTTCGATTATGCTACAAAAGAGCACTGAAGTGGCTCCATAGTTTGTTTTCAATAGATTGCTCTTCTTCTATTCGCTGTTTTTCAAGAGTTTTCTAACTCAGAATTGATGCATTACTATGATAACGGAAGCAAAATATTATTCATACTGAACGTAGATATTATTATGGACATAAATATTAAAATAATTCAATAAGCTGTAGAAATTATTTTGTAAAAAATTTGTCAGTGCAGCTTTATGAGAGACCAAAGATTGTTATAAATTTATGGTATACTGTTAGGAGAAGTTAAAATAATTTATTTAAAAAAATGCCAATAACTGAATAAATCAAAATTATAAACAATTATTATGATTAATACGCGCACTCTGAGATGTTATCATTTCAAAAATGTTTTGCATTTAGAATTTCTATTCTATCAGTTTATTAGGTCGTTATATTGAAAAAACCTATTTGTATTATCAGATACATCTTCAATAATAGAAATCTTAAATTCATAGAATGTTTTGAAAGATTCTAAAAAGTTTCAGAATAATCTAAGCACTGGCTTTTTTTCCATTACTAGGAAAACATATCCAATGATCATTGACTTTCCTTCTTCTATCCCTGACTGCTAAGACCTTAGGGTGGAACTACAAAAAACAATCGATTTTCAGAGAGAAACTTCTAATGTGTTGAAGATTTGATCTAATTTTCTTACCGAACAAGTGCTTCAATTTTTTTCTTATATTTCGCATCAATTTGGTCACGATATTCAGGTTTCATAAGTATTAGTGAAAAATTAAATGCTGAATTATTCATCCCTGCTTTTTGACATTCAATAACTGTTGTTGTTAAAATCTGAACAATATCTATTCGAAAAAAAAAAAAAAAAATATTAAACCATGTAAATTCAAACATACGAGCTGGAAATTTGCTAACATTATGTGAAACACGATTAAGAAGTCGGGCTGCATGATTCTAAATAATAATACATAAACATATTAAAAATCTTCAAAAAACAAAAAAAACAAAGTGATTTACATGATTATTAAGTTTAATTTGAATTTTAACAAGAATATAACTATGTAATAACATTAAACTATTAGCCATTTCAAATGGTATAGCTGTATGTTGTGCTTTAAGTTCTTGATGCATTGTAAAAAGAACATCACGAGCACTTCGATAATTTCCTGATTCTTGATCTTGTTGAGCAATTATAATAGCTGTTTTTGATGCTTCTATATATTGACCCAAACTTAAATAAAATCGGAAAAGATATTTTGCTTCCTAAATCAAATCAAATTATTTATTGAAAATTCTTTTGAAACAAAAATAAATATTTTTTTTTATTATTATTATTCATTTTTACTTTTGGTATTTGATCTTTTTCTCCAAGTAAAAATTCTAGTAATTTTTGTGTTAATTGTTGACTACGTGCTTTTCCAACACATGTTATAGCTAAATCAATACCTTTACTTTCATTTGAACCAGTACAACGCATTAAATGTGTTAATGCCTAGATGAAAAAAACAAAAACAATTTAATTTTCAATAAAAAATAAATTATACTCGATCATAATTTTGTGCAAACATAAAAAATTTTCCAGCAAGTAAATGATTATTTTGATTTTGAAAAAATATTGCTGCACCTTCAAGATCATCTAATGGAATATCACGACCATCTTTAAGAACTTTTTCTAAAAAAAAAAAAACTTTTCTTGTTTTTTTTTATTTGTTTAATTGTCTATTTACCAATAACTTGAGCATAGAGTTCCATAAGTCCATTTTGTTGTGCCATAGCAAATGCTTCATTATAACATTTTGATAAAACAAGAAATTGTAATGCAGAACTATAATCATTAATTGATTCAAAAAATCTTGCAACCATTTTAGCACCTTCAATACTTTGAGTTTCACGAACAATTTTAACAGCTTGTTCAGGAGATTTTAATTGATTAAGTTGAATTCTGAATAAAAAATAAAAGATAAATTACTAAGATTTATTTAAACCAGTGAATTTATCTATTGATAGAATATAATACATTTTAACTGTCACAAAAAAAGAGCCAAAGTTTAGAATAGTTAACTCTTATCAACACCTGATACATCGTCCTAAATGTTGTTCCTGCTCTCACTCTCAACTAGGTACTTGTCTTCGACTTAGTCTCTTCTGTCTGCTGATAAAATATATGGAAGAATTTTATAGAACAAAAAAACCCGAAAACTACTAGATTGGTCATGATTATCATTCGAACATGAATTTTGTGATTTTAGAGAATTTCTAACTGCTATATTTAGCTTGAATTGATAATCATAGAAAGTTTCGAAAACAAAAGATAAGTTCAATCTTATTTGAATCATACGAAATAAACAAAAAAAAGCTTATTACTATGCAAGAATGTTTGTTGTATAAAAAAGTATATTTTACCTGATAGCATTTTCCCATTCACCTGCTCTCATATAAGCAGCACATGCTTCTTTAAATCTTCCTTCATGTTCTCGTGCTTTAGCATACATTGAATGAATCTTTGGTGTATTAACATTTGGAAGAATTTCACTAACTTTAACCCTTAAATAAAAATATAAAATCAATATTTCCATATTAAGATTAAAAAAAAAATTTGAGAGAATTTCAAATATATGTTAGGATCCAAGTTTTCGTATCCATGCCTAACTAGAACAGAAATTATTTACTCACACCCTACTAGTATCCGGGAGTTGTATTACTCTAAAACATCCTTGATGGTTTAACAGAACGACCAATCAGCTATGTGATCAAGGATATTACTATTAAAAATACATAGTTTCAAATTTTTTTATGAATTTTACTGTTAAAAATAAAATTTGTCTTCACAAATCGTTAGTTTTTACATTTGTACCCGATCTGAGGGTTGCAGTATTCCATTTCACAAAGTATCAAAATAGTTATACTACTGAATATTTCGTCAATTTTAAGAATGAAGACAATTTGCCACAGATAATTTACGAGATCTTATAATGGATAGAAGTAAGTAAACTTTATCCCCATCGGTCGACACGTGAATATAAAAGGAGATGTGTCATAAAAAAATACTCCAGGCGTCGTTTATTCGACTATGTATCATTTTAAGGCACCATCTCCCTCAAAAAAAAAAATCTTCGATCATTCTCTTTTCGAAATATTAAATGAGATTGAGTTAAAGCGTGTTAGGTTTTATTGTCAACTATCCTCATTATATCCACAAAGTTTCAGTTGAATTCCTTGCCATATGTCGGAGAACGTATTTCAAAAAGTGAATGATCAAAGATTACTTCTTTGAAGAGGAGAGAATCCTTACAACTAGGTTCGTATTAATATAATACGAACTGTAACTTATTCAATAAAAACGATATATTGTGAAATGAAAAAGTTCTAATTTAAACTATAACATATATATATACCAATTTTTCATTTTAATATAAGCTATAGCAGCATTGTCCCAACATTCAGCTTTTTCAAATAATTCTGCAGCTTCAGGCCATTGTTTCAATCCTTCAAGTAATTTTGCACATTCTTCTTTTATTTCTTTTCCAGGTAAACGTAATGCAATTGTAGAACCTCTTTAAATAACATAAAAAATAAATAAATTATGTTTTATAATTTTCTTTTTTTTTTTACTTTTTAATGTCTCCAACTTTAATATAACATCGAGCAAGACCAGTAAAACATCTTTGATCATGATGTAAATCCTTTTCTTTTTTAGTTATACCTTGTTCATAAAATTTAACTGCTGCACTTGAATCTCCTCTATAATAAACAAAAAGAAAAAGCGAAATTTTTCTTATGATTTTTGAAATTTTTTTTTTTTTTCGTACGTAAATTCAAGTTGTTCAGCATGTGCTGCTGATATATAAGGTATTTGTTCAGAATCATAAGCTTTTGCAAGTGTCATTGCTGCTTCAAATTGCATACAATCTCGTCGCATCTAAATGTGATTATTTTTATTAAGAAAACAAATTCTTTGAAAACATTTTTTTTTTTTACATTTAATGCTTCCAATGGACAACCACATTTAAGAAAAAGTTCTTGTGCAAGATCATAATCACCAAAAAGAGCAGCAAAATGTGCAGAAACAAGACTTTTATCTTCTACATGCTATAAAAAAAGAAAGTTTAATTTTATAAGATTAAAAAAAAAAAAAACGAAATATTTTACTTTTATTTCTTCAAGTGCCATGACCATACCCGGATGTCCAATTTCTCGAAAAACTTTTATTGCTAAAATATATCAATTGAGAATATCAAACAATTAAAATAAATTTCTATGATTTTTTGTTTTTGATTACCATAATCAATATTTAATGAATAAAGTAAAGCAGTTGCAAATTTATTCCATTCTTGACTATCATTAAGTTGTTTAGCCCAAAACATTGCATCGTCATATCTTTCAAACAAAAATAAAAATGAATTATTCATTTGTTTTTTTTTCGTCAAATAAATACCGTTTCATAAGAATAGCTTTCGATAATCGATCTATAGCATCATCAAGTGTATATTCTTGTTCACCTGAATCATTTAAAAATCCATATGTTTCTAATTTAGTTTGAACAATTTTTCCACTTGAATCAAGTAAAAGAAGAAGACCAGCATTAAGAAGTAATGGTACTGAACCAAATATTGGTAAACGTGTTGTACCAACAAACATTATTTGAGGACCTTTTAAAGAATCACGATAGACAGAATATGTTGTTATGGAATCAGAATCGAAACTAGTAAATATCCACTAAAATAAATAAACAAAAAGAAAAAAACACAATGAATTAATTTTTGAATCAACAACAGAAAAAACAGCTTATGAGGGAATCACTCTAAGTGATATCTTGCGTTTGAAATAAGACTTCAATCATTACGTAGACCCGTTGAGACTAGAAAAATTCTTCCTCATACGCTGCCCTTATCGGGTTATGATCGGTATTTTACTTTTGACACAGTATTCATAAAAAAAGCTGAACAAGCGAATTTTGGCCTAAATCTTTGTCCTCCCAAATATTTCTCGAAAGGTATTTTGATACCTATAGATTTATTCTTCAACAATTGGGGAATATCTGCACTAACAAAATAAAATGATAAGAAAAAGAATTCGCATCTGTGAAAGAATGTCCTTTTGTACGAAACATAGTTTTGATCATGTCATGAAATTCATCAAATATAATAAATAGCAAGATCAATATAATCTAATGTAATTAATATCCAAGTTATAAAACTTGGTCTACTACAAGCATGTATATCTATCAGGTCTTCTTTCCGAATTTATGACTGTTTTCATAAGGTGGATCACAAAATCCACTTCTTCAATATTTAATCTGTCAAGAAAGTAGTCTGAAACTTTTAGAACATTCTATCGGTCATCGAACGTATTTAAAGAGCAAAATCCAGTAAAATGATTATAATCATTGAAGAAAGCTTCATCACTTGCAATGCTCATTTGAAACATGAAACTATAATATTACCTCATTTTCCACACTAGTTTCCCATAGAATAGATTTTGTTCCTGATGGAAGATTTGGTATTTGAATCATACTTGGATTTTCAAAAAACTAGATAAAAATTTACTAAAAATTTTTTCTATTTGAAAAAGAAAAAAAAAACTTACGACATTATATAAATATCCATCACCTTTTTGATCAATAAATGCTACTGATGTACCAAAATGTTCTGTAAATAATTTTTGTATACTTGTTTTATGTTTATCAAATTTATTAACTATTTGCCATTCTTCAATATGAAAAAAAATTAATGTACCTTTCTAAAATAAATATTATAAATATCTTTATTTTTTTAATTTAATTTAATCTTACATCGGTTCCATAAATAAGAAAATCTTTTGTAAGACAATAACAAACAATTTTTCCATCATTTGTATCAGGTAATGGAAACATAATTGAATGACGTTCTTCACTACGATGTTCAGATTCTTCAATCTAAAATTTTATTTTATTTTTTTTTATAGAAAAATTTTATTTTATTTTTTTTACAAACCATATGTAATTGAATACGTCCACTCATAAAAGCAGCTGCATAATGTGAATTTATTTGTAATTCTGATATGGTACTTAAATAATCATGTTCAGAAACTTTGATGACTTCTATTGAAGAACAAAAAAAATTCATAGATTTCTCTTTTTTTTTGTTGAAAATTTCAATAAACACCTTCAAAACTTTGAATACGATAATATAAAGCATGATTATTAAATCCAACAGCAATATAAAGATCACTCATTGCTAATACACTCGGTTCAATTTCTGTTGTTAAATGAACATTATCAATCTTAATTTTCAAAAAAAAAACGAACATATTTTTCTTTTTTAAATTTATTAAATATGTTTTTTTTTTTACTTTTGTTTTTGTTTGATGATCATAAATCGATACTTCACATAATGATGTCATAAAAGCTATTTTTTGTTGCCAAACACTTGCTAACATTGATAATTTTGTTAAATAAACATAAATAGCACCTGTACTTTTCGATACTGCTAATAATTGACCATCAACACTCCAAGCTAAATTTATCACATGAAAAGAAAAGAGTTGTTAGCATAATCTCTGTAGGATTAAAATGTGAAATACAATATAAGTACACTTGCTAATCATAGAAAGATCCTTTCTATTCTGTAGCAGCAGTAGGGGTGGTCATTTAGTGTTACTTTAAAAAATAATGATAAATGAATCCTTTATCTTTATTTTCTAAAGATAAATGATCCTCTATCTTTAAAAAATAAATGATACCCTTTTTTTTCCAGTCATTTATCTTTATGCTTTATTATAAAGGAAAGTAAAGATAAAGGGTCACCCAAGGGGGAAACAGCTAAAATCAGATTTTTTTGATTTTTTGATTTTTTTTTTGATTTTTTTTGATTTTTTGATTTTTTTGATTTTTTTGATTTTTTTTTGATTTTTTTGATTTAAATCAATTGACTTTAAATCAAAAAAATCAAAAAAGAAATCAGAAAAACCAAAAGAGAAATCAAAAAAATCAGAAAAATCAAAAAAGAAATCAGAAAAATCAGAAAAATCAAAAAAATCAAAAAAAAATCAGAAAAATCAATAAATTCAGAAAAATCAAAAAAATCAAAGAAAATCAGAAAAATCAAAAAAAATCTGATTTCAGCTGTTTTCACTTTTGATTGATGCTTTTGAACAAAAGAAATTAAAAATTTTGTGATTTTTTTGATTTTTCTGATTTTTTTGATTTTTTGATTTTTTTGATTTTTTTTTGATTTTTTTGATTTAAATCAGCTGTTTCCCCCTTGGGGTCACCCCTAAGCAGCAGCCGGATTCCATAAGTTCTGAACTCACGAAATTCGGACATGTCTCAAACTTCAACACTCCTTTTAGATCGTGTTTTATAAGAAAAAAACTAACCAATATCAGATAAATTATCATTTCCTTCGTCAATTGTAATTATCGAATCTATAACATATTGATCTGATAATTCATGAATTTTAATTCCACCATTTCCACAAGTTGCTGCTCTATTTAATGCTGTTGATATTGCTATACTTGATAAATAACCTTTATGATCACGAGTTTTATGTAATTCCTATCGAAATAAATATATTTTTTTAAAATTTTTAATCAAAAGCAAAACTTTTAATTTTTATTTACTTCACCAATTTCTTTATGATATGTTGAAATAACAATAAAATAACCTCCACTAAATCCAATCATAATATATCCATCACCAAACCTTTTTTTTATTTTAATAGAAATTCGTCTATTAAAAAATGAATTTTTATTTATTCTTACCATTGATAATCACTAATATCTCCATATTTATCTTGAAAATTAAGTGTAAATAATTGACTACCTGCAGCTGATGCTGCATTATTATTTGAATCTCCAACAGTCCATAAACCTAAATGTTTTTTTCCAATAACTGCACTTACCTAAAATAAAAACAAAAGAAATTATTTTTCAAAAATATTTTTATAATAATCAAAAAACCGAACTGTGCTTTCTTCATAAGTTCCTCGTTTTTCTCGTTTCATTTCTGAAAATTTTAAATGTTTTGGTGTATCAGTTGTATCACATCGTTGAAGAACAGTTCCACTTGATGACATAACTGATATTCGATTATCATTAGCACCTATCGCTAATAAATTATCTTTACTCCATGCCATTGTTGTTATACGACCTGAATGTTGACCGATTAAAGGCAATTTTCTAAAATTTTAATTAATGAGTTAATTTGTTTTTGTAAATTAAAAAAAAATATTCTCGTACTTTGCTGTCGGTTGATCATAAAGAATAATATTACCACGAGATGTGCCAATAGCAAGAATAGGTGATGATTTTGACCATGATATTACAGTAGTATAGTCTCTATAAATATAACCAAGTATTCAAAATTATATATAAAATATGTATCATTGACTTTGAATATAATTTTTAAACAATGAATAAATAGTTTATTGGTACTTTGAGTTGTGCACATTAAAGTTTATTAAATGAATATTAAAAGTATGAAGATTTAAAACTTCAAAAAAAAACACCAGAATGTCAATAATCTATCATTTTTTTTTTGTATATCTTTCGTCAAATTATTTTCTACATATATTTGCTTAAGGCAATCTCATTTTTCAATCCTGACTTAAAATTTTCAGATATTTCATATTTGACTTTTTTCAACATCACATACGTTTCGAAGTGGAACAGCTAACTTTTCACATTCTTTTATTTTTCCTAAAAAATGACTTTGTGACAAAAAAAGAAAAGGTGGAGAATCTCTTCTGTTTCCCCAGCATAGTGCATCCTATTGAGCTGAACTTTTATCTTCAATGTTTTTGTTTTAAAATATGATGTATTATTGATTTCTGTCAGAGTTTACAAAGAAAAAAACTTAGATATTCCAAACGGTACCTAGGATTTGTAAAAATAAAAAGAAACTGTAGCGCAATCCTTGCAAGAATAAAAGATGAAACATGATCTAAGTGCTCTTGGCATTCACAAGAAGATTATTTTAATCTATCTATTTTGCAACACATTTCTAAACCATCCTTTTGCTTATTCCTTCAGAGCTGTAATCAGGAAATTCTTCATATATATTATGATAAGACATTATTGATGTATGACCTTTGATTGTATATCAACAATGTCTTGCACAGACAGTTTCAGGGTGTCTGTCACGGTCTGTGAGCAAGAGGTGGGAACGGGACTTCACTTTTCTCTCTATATCTTTCAACATTCCTGTCATTAATTATTCATCAACAGGTCATTAGTGAGATTTTAATTAGCGATTTATTAGACATTAATTTGATATTAATTAAATAAAATGTCTGTCACGGTCTGTCAGGTGTCTAAATTTATACCGTATATATTTCAACATTCCTTTTAGATCGTGTTTTACAAAAAATATTCACCTATGTAAGGCGTATAGCAACTGAGAAAAGGAGGTAATATAAGAAAATAATTTTTAGGCCTTGCGACTTCAGTGCTCTCTACAGAGAACCATTTGAGTGTGTAGCGAACTTTGTTCTACTCGTCGAGATCTATTTACTATGAAATTTTCAAATTTCTTTTAATGATTGGTTCTCTAAAAATTTCGGCACGGCTAGGTATTCACTTCATGGTTTACAAATTTTCATCAAAATACTTTATTTCAAAATTTGATCTATTTCTAATAGCATTTTCATTAAAAGAAAGAATGAATACAATGTTATCTATATGTCAATAATACTATTGACTTCCAAAAAATTCCATTTTTTTGATAGAATCACTCTAGATTAAATAACTTTTTCAAGTTTTTTTTGTATATTATTATTATTGCTCATTCTATATATTTCTCCTAATAACTGAAAAAATAAAACAAAGAGCAATAATATACTTTGCTGGTGTATCAATAACATTTGTTTTTTGACTATTTGCACTCCATAAATAAACTAGATTTGATTTTTCTGTAATCACTGCTAATGTATCTCCATCTTTATCCCAACTCATTTGCAGACATGGTCTAGAATCAAAAAGAAAAAGTACAAAACTTTTGTTTGTTTATTTTATCATTTACCCTTTTAAAGGAATCGAAGCAATTTCATCGCCTTGTCGATTACGAATAGTAATAATATTTAATGACCTATAAAAAAAAAAGAGACAAAAATTGAATTTATTTTTTCTAGAAATGAATTTTATCGTTTTACCCAGCAGCAGCTATATGTGTACCATGACCAGTTTGCCATGAAAATTTAGGTCTATCACCAATTTCTTCTAAGCTAATTGCAAATAAGCGCTATATTAAAACAATATATTTAAAATCTTTTTTTATTATTAAAAAATAAAATTCATACTTTAGGTGAAGCTGTCATATTCGTATAAGAAATAGATTTTTATTTTAATACAATAAAATTAAAAGAAAAAAAACTCTCTCAACCATTCATTACTTCCATCATGCATAGTTACTTAGCAACAGTATAACTTCCAATGAAAATGATTGATAGAAAAAACTAAAATAAAATAAAAAGAGAATTTTCTATTTTTATTTAATTATTTATCTTTAATTTTAAAATTAAATTATTTTCTTAATAATAAATAAAAAACATTCATAAATATGTTTATTATCAATGAATCATTGATGTTCCTCCCTTTTCTCTATCGCGTTGCGTTGTCGTAAATTTATCCAAACGTAAGTAGGAAGGCAAGAAGTATTGATGTAAGCATCACCATTTTACATCTTACATCATCATTTTCTTTTTTTTATTTTTATTTTCAGCTTACATCAGAATTTTTAAACAACAAAAAATGTCTCTCGTTCAACGTAGTCTTCTCGATAAAATTGCAGCTGAAGGTGTTGATGTAAGTTCAATGAATAGAATTCTTTTTTTTTGATAATATTTTTGCTTTTAGTTTGCATTATGGTCATCAATTATGAGTGTTGGTGGAGGTTTAGGAGAAATATTTGTTAATCATGATGCACGTATGAATATTGCTGGTGATCATGCTATACCACAATTGATTGAATCACATAAACGATCAAAAGTTTTAACAAATTTATTGTTACTTGTAAGTGGAGTTTCAGGTGCATTAGCTTATCAACAAACAAAAGATAAATATTGGCTTATTGGTTCAGGTTTAATGTTGGGTAAATTAAATTTAAACAAAAAATCAAATTGAGAAAAATATTTTGTTGTTTTTTTGTAGCTGGTATTCCATATTGTGTATTGGTTGAATATCCAGTTGCTGAACAATTGAAATTTTTAACACTTGATGCTAAATCAGAAAAAGCAAAATCATTATTAGCTTCATGGGGAGGTATTCAACTTGGTAAATTAGCATTAGCTGTTGGAGGAGCAACGATTTTCTATTGGTTTGCTCGTCGTTAAATCAAATCAAACAGATAATATCTAACTAACTAAATAACTTTGTTTTTTCCCTTATGACTTAAACTTGCAACCGATAGTTATCCTTGCTTAGTTATTATTAGACTTTTTTTTGCTCGTATTCCTGAACATTTAGAGAATGTGTTTTTTTTTTTTGGATGATTTGATTTTCAGTAAAAAGAAAACAGTTCTTTAATCACTATGATTATGATTTTTAATCTTTCTTTGTTTCTAGATTTTAATTTAAAGAAAAAACAAAATATTATAGAAGATGACAGCTGGCATTATTGATTCACTCAATGATATCAAGTAGGGACCTTTAAGTGGTCCTTTTGCTTTTAGATTCGTCGAAAATTGGATTATTTTTTTTGTTTTTGGTTGACTGATGAATGTGAAGATTAGAAAAAAAAAAGTTCTTTTTTGTTTTCAATATTCAGAAATAATAAATTCAACTTTTGTATTATTCTTTCATTTGAAAAATTCTGATGAGTAGATAAAAAGATTTCTTTATTTCTAATAGATTGAAACTATCGCTTGCGATTTGAATACTGACTTCTTAAAAATGATATCGCTCTAGTCTCGAAAAACTTGAGAGAGGATCGATGAAAGATAATAAAGAAAAATTATTTTTGTGCTTGTTTTCAACCGTATGAGATTTTTAGAATTATAGAAGAGAGACTATAGTGAAATTTTCAGTCCGATACCTTGATGTTTTCATGAGATATATATCAAACAAAAGTCTAAATGAGCAATCCGAAATTTTCTTCGGGCCTTCATTCTATAAATGTTGTTTTTCTTTCGTTAGAAAGAGCGTGTCAGTCTACAGGGCTTTACAAAGCTACTTTTCTTTTTTTAAATTCTTATTTTTTTGTGTGTGTGAAAGGAAAAAAGATAACAAATCTAGAACCACAAAAATATCAATTCTTTAAGAGTTGTTTGCGGTATTAGACTTGTCACGTTTTCCGTCGTGAACAAAACAAAGAACTCTTTCAACCGCTATAGCTTCATATATTCTTTCAAACAAAAGAAAAATAACATTTATAGAATGAAGCCTCATAGAGAATTTTGATTTGCTAAATTAACTTTTCTTCTTATACTTGTTTGATGAATATCTCTTAAAAGCATCATAATATTAAGCTAAAAACTTCAAAATAACCTCTTCGTTACTGCTATTACATATCGTGAAAATCCTATAAGATTTGAATGTTCCTGACTTAAGATCGATTTTAAGATGAGAAGAAAATTTTGTCCTATAGAATGTATTAAAATAATTATTTGTAATTTTCTACTTTGAAGACTGAGTCTTTATTAGATTAAATCTGTTAAATTTCGATATCTTGATAAAGAACATTAGAATGCTATTAATTAATAGTTCAAAGTAAACTTTTGAGATGTTTATAAATTTTCGATCTGTTTATTATTTGTTATTAATCTAATCTTCACATCTATCACGACTGTTTTCTTTTCACATGAATGAATAAATTCGACTACTGAATAATGCAATAATAATTTTTCTTTTTTTTTTTTTTTGTTTTATTATAATAGTTATAATGGTGAAATAAACAATGAAACAAAATTAGAAGAAGTTCTTAAATCAGATTTAAAATCTGATGGATTTGTTCCATATGCAAAATTAATTGCATGGTTAACACAAGAATTAGATGGATTTTATTCAATAGGCGAATTTATTCAAAATATCAATTGTGTGCAGTAGCTGATCAATTGATTTTTTTCATTTAATTAATTAAAAAATTTTCTTTTTGTCTCTTGTTTAGCGGTTAATGATATATCGAATTTTTTACTTGAACTTGGTGGTTTTCTTCGAGATTATGGTTGTCCTTATCAAAATCTTGTTAATAATGAAAATAGATTACATGATCGTATATCACGTTTACAGTTATTAGGTTTATATTTATTTTATTTTAAGAATTTCAGTTTCTTTTTTTAAGTCCTTTTTTTCTATTTTAGAATTTCTTTGTACAGAAATTCATGCAGCTAAAATGAATAAATATCTTAAACGAGATATAATAGTTAATGGAACAGATAATACAATGAATAAAAAAGTATTATAGAAAAATTTTATTTTGTGATTATTAAATAAATTTATATTATTTAATCTAGCAATATGAAAGTGATGAAGCTCGAGATTTAAAAGCATTACTTGTAGCTCTTGGTTTTCCTCGACCACCTGATGGAATAACAGCTGGACAAATATGTTCTAAAGTTTATGGTAAAGTTAGTGAATTATTAAAAACTTTACCTCCAAATTATTTGGGTCAATCATTATTAAAAATAAATATGTCAGAAAATCAATGGAATCAGATACATAAAATAAATAAAATTTTATATGATGATTATAAAACTCGACGAGAATTATTACTTAAACGACTTGATGTTACAATTCAATCATTTAAATGGGCTGATCGATTAAAAGTATAAAAGTTAATAAATTCTTTTGTTTTTTTAAATATAAATTTAGGATAAAACTGATGAAATTTCAAATGCTTTTATGAATAAACGTAAAGCATTAACAGCTGAACCAAATGTACGTATTGAAGATATTATGGCTGCTCGTGAAGGTAAAACATTGAAAATAAAAATTTTTTGTTTTTTTGAAATTTTAGGTTTTCTTTTTCTTTATTGAAGATTTATGTCATATGGAAAAAACATGTGGTACAAAAGAAATAGCATCAACTCGATCGAAACTTCATAAAATTATAATCCCAAAAGTAAGATAAAAATCTATCCAAAAAATGTTTTAATATAAGAAAATATTTTTCAAAAACAAAAATGGCATTCAATAAATTTTTTAAGAATATTTGAATAATATCAGTTCGCTTTGTTTGATTATTTGTTAATACATTCTTTATTCTTTTGTTTTCTAAGCGGAGGGAGATAAGAATGTTTAATAATGTGTATATATATATATAGGTACCTGATCGTGGCGGACGAACAACAGAATTACAAGCACCACCTCCTGAAATGCCATCATATCAACGAGGAGGTTCTGCTGGTGGTGCACGTCGTGGTGGAGGCGGTCAACAACATCAATATCATGAACAACGAAGTAATTTAACTAATAACATGTATCCTAGAATAAATTGCACTAAATTTTGGTATCTTTTTTCTTCCTAAGCATAAAAATAGTTTTCTTTATACAGTAAAAGATAGAGAATTTCAAACTGTCGATTTTATTTATCAAACAAGTTTAATCTTATTAATAACAAATTTAAAAGATTTACATCTATTCACGAGAAAAACAACTCTCAAGTGACATCTGCCGCTTGAGTCCTTATTGGACCTACAGGTAGGTCTCAGTGACAATGGCAGAAGCCTAAAAAAAGGTTCGTTCCTATTGACCTGCAGTGTAGAATTAGAACTGGCTTGTTGGACTTTTTGACCTATTGTTAGGTATTACTCAGAAGACCGAATAAAGGAGTTTCGATCCAAAATTTTGCCTATAGATAAGTCTAATGACTCTTCGAATATCCTGAAAGTTTTAGTCGAAAAGAGTGATCCTTCTTCGAGTTATTGAACTTTCAAGTAAACTCAGTTTTTGTGACAAAGATCTATTTCTCGAAATTCAAACATTCTTTTCGATTGAAACTTTCAGGATATTCGAAGAGTCATTAAACTTATCTATAGGCAAAATTTTAGATCGAAAGTCCACTAAACCGATCATAACTCGATGATAATGACCCATAGGAACGAACTATTTTAGACTTCTGCTATTCTTCCTGAGATCTGCCTATAGATCCAATATGATGTCAAACGGTAAGGTGTCGGTTGAAGTAGTTTTCTCGTCAATCATTCAACTGCGATTGCCTATCATCTGCTGACGTTTATTGATTTTTGTCAAGCTGATACTCAAAAGTAAATTATTTAATGCCAATAGATAGAGAATTTTGTGCAGCATGCATGTCTCTACTACCTTTTCAAGGTTCTCAAGACTAGTATTTAAACTGAACCATGAAAATATTTAGATTATTTTGAATTTGAAAATAACGATGGGTTAGGTCTACCCGAAAAATGACTATTTCTGATGTTGTTGCTTTTTTTTTTTACTTCAGAACCGTTGCTTCCAAATATTTCTTCTAAAATTCTGAGACATGCATCTAGAGATGCAGAGTTTTAAGAGAAACTTTTTCAGATAGTTAAAATTTCACCGGTACATTTATTAAAAACATAGTCATCAGTTTTTTCTTTTGTTTTCCTGACTGATTCAGTTAGACAATGAAGTAGGTGTTCTTCTTCCACTTAGAAGAGACAGCTGTTTGAGAAACAAAGTCGACAATTTTGTAGAGCTTGAAATAATCTATCCTTAGGCGTGAGAGAGAAATTTTATGATTAAGGAACGAGAGAAAAATGTACCGAGATTTAGTGCAATTTCTTCTACGATATCCGTTAGAATTACACAGAATAATATTATAAAATTTTTTTTTTTTTTTATTTCTTTAAGGCCATCGAGGAGGAGGTGGTGGCGGTGGAGGTTGGTCAGGACGTGGTGGTGGTGGTGGTGGTGATAGACCGTATTCTGGTGGTTATCAACAACAAATGTATGGAGCAATGGATCCTTATATGCAACAGTATCCACAGATGGCTTATCAGGGACAACAACAAATTGTAAATGAATATGCCGGTTTGGATTATGGTGGAAATTATGGTGGACGCGGCCGTGGAGGACGAGGTGGACGTGGTGGTCGACGGCCATATTAAAACCTTCTACTATTCCGGTTTTTTATTCTATCTTTTTTTTTTTCAGTCAACTTCTTCGACTTTTGTTACTTATCTACTAGACATTTTAAAGAAGAATCTTCATACTTTCGTGTTGTTTCTTCATTTGTTGCAATGGAATTTTCTTTTTGTTATTATTATTTGTTGGTTTGTTTTGTAGATGGTTAAATTAGAGCCCATAAAACCGGTTGTTCGTTCTCGTTCATCATCATCTGATAGTGATTTTGATGATATACATTCAACAACATCATCCGATTCTGATTTGTCTCTTATTGAAACATCCGCAATAAATTCATCAAAATCTTGTCAGAAACGTAGAATTTCTACGTCTAATCATATTATTCCTCAAGGTACATTAATACATGATGTAAATAATAATCTTTGGATGATACATCAATGTGTTAAAGTATCACATCATAATGAAAAATTTATTTATTTATGTAGTCAAGTTAAAAAAACATTAAATGTAAATGAATTAAAAATATCCGAACAAAATGAACAACAAAATATAGTTAAAACAAAAATATCACCATTATTGTATTTAACTGATAAATTAAAACAATCAAGACAAACTGTAATTGATAAAGCACGTGTTGAGAATGATAAACTTGATTATATTTTTTATGGAGCTGTTATTAGAGATACAAATAAAGAAATTGAATTAATTATACCGAATAATGAGAAGTAAGATACAAGTTTGTTGTTGTTTTTTTTTGTTACTGACAAAAGTAGAATATTATTTTATTAACCTTTTGGCCCATTCTTGAACTACATTTGTAGAACGATTGTAGAAAACATGAAATTAAAATCCATAAATGTTGGATTTTTTTTGCTCATATTCTACGTAATAGTAGAGCGAATCATTTTCTACAAAATGACGTATCTCTAAAATGGTTTTTTCGTTGAACTGTATTAGATTTGCGGAAGACCTCGATAGAATTTTTGTCAAATCATTCTTCCCTCAATGCTTATTAGAGTGTACCTGATCGATATATTGAAGACATCAATATTCTGTTCCTATAGTTATTTCATCAGTGGCTCTTCTGAAATCGTTATAAGGAAAAAAGAGTTGAATTACTTTCGGATATCTTTAGAAATTGTAAATTTTTCATTGATTGCCTAGTATTTTGTCAAGATTTCAATATAGAATTGATAAAGTACTTCTTTATTTGACTTACATGAATTTAGTTTAGTCGATTGAGCCGAAATAATCATCTATTTGAATCTTTGATGATGACTTGCAAAATCTTACAAAAATATTTATTGAACTATTTAGTTTTGTTTTTTCTAGTAGTTCATACAATTGAATAGACTATACTATGCAAAAAAAACATTCGAATCTCAATCAAAATTTTCCCTTTGTGTTTCATCCGGATAAATCAATATTCGAGATTTTTCATGTTAAATAGTCAAACGCGAAAACAAAACTGAATAGTCTATGGTAGCTTTTTGAAGTTCTTTATATTTCAATTAAACCTTTGTATTTATCGTTTTCCATTCTAAAAATGTATTTTTATCCAGTTCTATATGATTTTTTTGTTATTCAATGAAGATCTCAAGCAGTTAGATAATACAATTGAAGTTGATCTCGGTTGTAGTCATTTTCAGATAGAAATATCCCATTAATAAAGAATTTTAGAGTAGACTATGATAGATATGCGCACAGTGGAATAAATTATTAAAAAAAGAACTGAAGAAATATAAGTATTCTAAAAGAAATCAACGATGTTCAGAAATACCCGAACTTAGCAAAACCTTAGACACTGCTTTCATAATTATTTATCTACTTTAAGAAATTCTTAAGCGATTACTTGAATATACAATATTGTCAAAACTAGTTGGATATAGTACCCAAATTTGAACTTCATAACCTACGCTGAGTTTGAATCTAAACATTCAATCGAAGTCCGAATATAAGCAGTATTTATCTAATCCATCCTTTCATATTGTTTAGACAAGTGATATCACCAAATAAAAATTGTTTAAATAGCAAATTTTTATCTTTATCAACAAATGATCAAAATTCAAATAAAATAATTCATGGTATTGTTGAATTTCTTAAAGATGATGATACATATGATGAAAATAAAATAAATAAATATTCAATTGAAATTATATTTGTACAAGATAAAAAAAAATCTAATATAATAACAAATCCATCTGAATTATTACAACAAATTCTTAAAAAAGAAATTGAAAAATTAAAAGATCTTCGAAGAAAAAATTTAATAATAAATAATAAAACAAATGAAGATTTTCATAAATTTATTATAACAAAAAAATCTGGACATACTCAATATGATATTCAAGAAAGTAATAATGATGAAGGAGAAAATCTTTCTTCTTGTTCATCTATTGAATCTTCAACAATAAAATATTTACTTAAACTTGAATTAAATACTTCATCATCATCATCATCATCAACAACAACACATTATACAATTGATAATGAAATATCATTTTATTCTCGTTTTGCTACACATGAAAAATTAAAATCTTATATAAAACGACATAATTTAATGTATATTGCTATTCCTGAATATATATCACATGGTATATATAAACATATGAATTTAACATATAAATTTTTAATAATGGAACAATATCGTGAAAATCTTCGTTCACTTATTTATTCTTATGATCAATCATTACCTGAACATAATGCATTAAATCTTTTTTTACAAATGTTATATGTTATACAATTTATACATGAAAAAAATTATGTTCATCAAATAATTAAACCGAAATATATGATGTTTGCTAATAAACAACCATATTTTATTTTTTTAACACAATTTCGAACTGTTAAAAGTATACATGATACAAATAATCGATCAAGTAAAAAATTTTATTGTATATCTAACAAAAAATAAGATAGAAAAATCTTTCGAAGAGGATTTATCTTAGTTCACATTGTCATATTCTAACGAGGAATTTTTTTCAGTTAATAAATCATTTTGAATTTTGAATTCAATGCATAAGATAGATCTCAATGAGATATGAAACATCTCAAAAGGATAAAATGTCCTTGAATCTTTGTTTCAGAGTTATAGACATTTTATTGAAATTTTAGACTATGGGATAGTATGTACCAACAAATTGAATGACAATATTTCGACCTAAAATTTCAGTAAAATGACTATAACTTTGAAAGGAAGACCTAAGGACACTTATCGTTTAATTGAGATTTCAATTTGGTAGTATCGAAATACTTAGTATATGAATTATGTTTCGTTTACATTGAGAATAAAAATATTACAAATAATGTCTGATCTAAGCTCTACATGAGAAAATTCAATTATTTAAAACAAATCAAAGTCAAGGAGGAACAAACTGATTTCTATTATTGGAAATCAATTTTTATCTGTTCACCGCGAATCAATAGGAATTGTCAAAATTACTTAGAAACGAAGAAAAATCATTAGGAATCAAGAACAATCACTAGAAATATTAGCAATTATTGAAAGTCAAGAAAATCAATAAAAGTCATTAGAAATCAGGGTTGTACTTTTAATCTTATTAATGTGGATTTTCTATGACTTAGAGTGATTCCCATTGATTTATAGTATAGAAATCAGTAGATTCCTTCTTGATTAAATTTGATTTTTTTATCACAGGAAGATGCAATGAACTCTCCTCTTATAGAATATATATATATATATATATCAGTTTTTAACAGATATATCGAAGGAGTTTACACAGAAATTTTTGAGTTTTTGAAAGACGACTGTCTTTTCCATTAACATCAACATTGAATAAAAACCTTTTTTATATTAACCACTTCAGAGTCTATTAACATTCAAGATATGGATCACATGTTTCGGCATTGAATAAATACTTTACATATATTGCGCAGAAATTTCAAGATTTTTGAAAAACACGACTAATTTTTATTGGTTTCATAATAGAATTAATCATCAAAATCTGAATAATATGAAGAGAAGTGAATAAAAAGAATATAAACTCAAGACAAAAAATTTTTGAATTATTTTTTTTTATTTATTGAAATAACATTGTAAACAAGCATATCGAAGAGAAGCACTGCTAGAACAATAATACGTACGTCACCCGAAAGAGAGGAGAACAAAAACCTATTCAAGGCTACAGATGGTGCTAGCTTACCTAAATACATTGTGAATAAACCATTTCAATATACTTTTCGTTGGATTCGAATAAAAAAATCCATTTGTGAACTAACTTACCGTTTTTCTTCAAAACAAGGATTCCAATATTAAAAAAAAGCTTATTTCAACATCATGTCTACTAAAATACTCATAAAAAAATGAATCGAAGCGAATTTTAAAATCTTTTTCAAATAAAAATTATGCACATATGTTAGCTTTCATTTGCTATCATACCGAGCTCTACATACATTCTAATTCTTGAGTCTGAAAAATTCTCCTAGAAGTCATAAATAAGTTATGATTTAGTTGAAAGCTTGATGTAGTAAAACGTATCAAACTGGAATTTTGTATCAAAAGGATCATGTATCTCTGGAAATTTCTGTCTAAATGGGTCATACTAAGTGGCAAACACATTGTCAAGGAGAAAGACTTAAAGATTTAAAAATGATTTCACTCAACTTTCATTGATAACTATAAAGAATATTATTCTGCTTAAGTAAAAAAACTTACCAAAAAAGAATTCTAATTAATTATTTTCGATCAATAAATATAACTGAATATTTAAATCATTATTAACATATATATTTATGTTTTATTTTTCGTTAATCTCAGATGAAGTTCCAAATGAAAATCATCCAATAATAACTAATGAAAATCAACATATAAAACAACAAAATTATCAAGTTAAAAAAAAAGTCAAACGTTCACATCGTACACAATTAGCTGCTATACATAATAAAACATCATCAATTGTTCCATCACCATTACTTGTTATTGATGTTCCAAGTCCAATAATTGAAGAAGATAATTTATTAATAAATTCTAATACATATCATCATCCATTTAGTGTTTATTCTTCACTTGATATGCATTTTAATGATAAACAAACATATCGTGGTGATTTAGAAATGCTTGGTTATAATTTAATTGTTTGGTCTGGTGGACGTTTACCATGGGATAAAAAAAATCAAAGTATTCATTTTAAATTACAACGTGATACAATAATTAATGAAAAAAAATTAGCAAAATCAAATGTTAATGAATTTGTTAAAAAATGTTTTTTTATGAAATTAATTTCACCTGTTACATTACGTGCGATTTGTGATTATATGTCAACTATTTATCAATTAAATATTGATGATATACCTAATTTTGATCAATTACGTGTACCTATTAAAGAAATTGTTAAAGCATTAGGTTTTAAGGTTAGTTTTGTTTTGTTTTTTTTCAAATGAATATCATAATGTTTTCATTTCTAGGCAAATGCATGTCTTCGTTTATCAAATTCCAAATCTAAAACAACTAATACATCGAATAGTACAAATAAGAATGTTTCAAATTCTTCTAATCACACACAAGCAGTTAAAACTAATGGAAATATTAGTAAACATATCAATATTAATGATATGACATCACCAGTAAAAGAACTTGAAGTTGAACAAGATGATCTCGAAGATGATGAAGATGACGATGAGGATGAGGATGATGATGATGATGACGATGATAATGAAGACGATGGAGATGAAGACGATGAAGAAGAGGTTTATTTTATTTTACAAACAAATTAATTCATAGAAATAAAAAAAAATAATCAATTATTTTAGGGTCATCCTTGTCCACCAGGAGCAAATTCATGTGATGACGATGATGATGATGATGATGATGATGGTTCAAGTGATGAAAACAATGATGATGATACTCAAATGGAACAACAAGCTCCATCAATTCTTAGTCAATCAACAAAAACTAAATGTAAACGATGTGGTGGTGATCATTCACTTGAAGATCAACAATCTCAAACAAGTAGTGATAAACAAAGTAATAGTAGTACTGGTCCGAATACAAATAATAATACTAATACCCTTACTTATCAACAAAAACGACAACGATCAATTGCTAAACGACTTCAATTACGTCGTAAAAAGAAAAATTAATTTACAAAAAAAAAAACAAACAAGAAACTAAAACAACGATATGTACATATTTTGAAAAAAGCCATATGGAACACATTTAATTTTATCGTTCGTTTACAAAAAGTAAAGATAAGTTTTTTTTTTTTTATGTACATGTGTGGAATAGGATCCAAGCAACGATAACATTTTGTCTTAATTTATTTCTTTCTTAACTGTGTGTGTGCGTGTGCGTGTGAACAGTCCATCACTATTTACTTTCTGAGTTATTCTTTTGTTATGCGCGATGATTTATTTTATTTCCTTGTTTTTTTTTTTTTCTTTTTTTTGGTCGGTCCGATATTTTATTTGTGATAGACCTGTCCTATTGTTTGTCGTTTTTTTTTTATCTATCTCTTCTTTTATTCTAGTTGATGCATGCATTAAAAAAATTATTTAAGTAAAAAAGAAGAAAAACGAAGAAATCAAAACATACACCTACTGTTGTTTTTAAATTATAGATAGAAAATAAACAACTAAAAAGAATTTTCTATTTATTTTTTATTTTTATTGAATCAATGATATTTGACTAATGACTTTTTCATCAAAAATTAGTAGATTGTACGTTATCGACCATGTTGATAATCATAGGAAATCCTCTTAGGTCTTTGTATGCTAATTTTTCAGACTAACAGACTTTTCGTCCAAGAAAAATTTTAATCTATTCAGATTATAGAGCATAATGAATTGCCTAGAAAACAATAAATTTTTCTGTTTGAAATCGTTTTTTTTTTTGTAGAAAAATACAGCCGTTTTAATGCACATAACAGATATATATGTATCAAAGGTTCACTGTAGCAATCTTCAAGATGATATTATTTTACTTAAAATGCATATTTGGAAAAGCAAAAAGATTATTGAGTTAGGTACATCTTGACACGTTCTATACTCTGAATAGATCACAAACAATTTTTGCAAAATATTTGTTAGCCTAGAAAACCAGCATATCAAGTTTTAAGGGAATTTCTGATAGTTTATTAATAAGAATAATCTTTTACTAAAATAATGGAAGGAAACAAAAGAATTGAATAGCATTGAGAGATTTATAAAATCCAATACACAGTGATTCGACAACACATTTTGTACGTCCATGGGTAAAAGTCTGCTTCCCTCTCGTTCTTTTCTTATCAAACTCCAGAGTTGATCGGAAGATGGGGCTTTAATTTCCTATCAATACGAGCGTGGACAAACACAGAACTAATTTCCGTTTAAGTATCTTTGCAATAGGTGACTTAACCTTGTTGTTTCTTAACGTTTTATATACCATTTTGTAGCCCGTGAAATTCTCTATCGAATGGTATATGATAGCTGGGGTTTTGTCTGATTATGAGAGGAAAAGTTCTTTTACGACAACCGAGATAGGTCAATAATCCCATAGAAAAACATAGGGAATAATGACTTTTCTTGTGATAACTCAGCAATGGCTCGACAAATCCTTCTCATCTTTGAACTTGAACGAAATATTGATGAGACGATACTGTGTACAAAATTTCATCAAGATCGGACTCTCCTTTCAAAAGTTATTGTGTAAACGGCGGGACACACTGACCGATTCTAGAGTGTGCTCACTTTTTGAGTACACAAAAACCTATGATTGATACTTAAAATATAGAGTTATTTGGACGAAATTGTAAATCTTTTTGAGATCAATTTTTCTTCGACATGTTTTATAAATTTTAACGTTCTTAGATAATTACTCGTTATACATGTTCGTATTATGACCATAACAAAACATCGATGTTATTACCATTGATCACATATACAGATTGTGTTCAAATTTTGAATAAGAATCTGTATTAATATGATTATCTATCAAGTAGACAATAGACAATATGAAATGGAATAAATATTTAAGACAAGAATTGTTTATCTCAATTATTTTAAGAAAAAGTATCATGTGACAAAAAAATCCAACAGAAATAGAATTACAAATTTTTTATCTTATCCAGTAAAACTACCGGTTAAAAAACTTATTGCCATTTCAAATCTATAGAATCAGCACGTATTTAAAACAATACTCGATCATAAGAATGCGATATTATTCATAATAAAAGAAATCAACGATGAACTCTAATGAAAAGCTTGAATAAAAACATACTATCCCATCAACAATTTGATATTAGAAATTATAGTATGTAAAGAAGAGATTCACAAAATTTTACTGTTTTGTTCAGTACTTCCATGCTAAATTCAAAACAAGAATTACATTGATGATACTTGTATGCCTTTGAAGAATATAACATATCGGTGGTTTTACATTAAGAACAATTCTATGGAATTAAAATCTAATCTACATAATTAGATGCCACAAAAATGAATGATTCAATCTTCTTTTAAACATTTAGATATATTATAATACAATTTAGAAAAAAACTTCTTTGTACAATTAAATCTAACGTATGATGCAGAGGAAACCTTCACAAAAAGTGTTTGTTCATTTTCTAACTAAAATATCGTATCCCATTACTTTTTTTTTTATATCTGAAGGTCAAGACATGAAATCTATTTCATCTAGAAAGATGGATTGAAAGAAAAAATTGATTTTTAATAATAGATTATTTTAGATTGAAAGTAATTCTCAGAAAAAAATACCTTTGTTTTAGACACTAAACAGGTCCTAATAAGTAGTTGGAAAATGAACAAATATTTTGTGGTAAGACTTTCACACCATAGATCACATTATAGTGACGCAGAATAATATAAATATCAAATGATAATAGGTAATAAATAAGACAACTGAGAAAAAGTCTTAACACATTAATGAATTTAGATACGAGTTCTATATATTATAAATAAAACAAGGCATCACTCAATAAAAGTTTAATTATAAGAATGCGACACAATAATTCTACAACCTTTATCAATAATTCAAACAATGATACGCGTTATTTTAAAGCTTGATGTTAATTAATAACGCTTCTCTTGAGGTTAATTTTAAATGATATATGAAATCTCGTCATAACTTATATCTTGCTATGAATCAACATGAGTATCTTTGTTTTATTGTGAGACATAGTTTTTTTTGTTAACAATACTATGTAACATCTATTCAAAGAAAAGATTTGATATAGTATCTGAATTTTTTTAATAAGAATAGGATAAAGATATATCGTTTTAAATTTTTCTTATGTCAGAATATGTATTGATTTCATTTATTCGATAGGTATATATTGTACTTACATAAGAATCACTCATTTATGTTAATCAAAATGATTGATCTCAAAATTCAAAATTTGTTGAAATATTGAAAATGGAGAAATTAGAAAATCTTTAGAAACAAGTGAATGTATCGATTTTCTTAAGAATATCATAAATTTATTGATTTCATATCATTTCAAATGTAATCATTCTTACTAATATAAAGCGTGACTGACTAATGAGAATAAATGTATCTTATATAGACAATATCCATTATTTTATTTTTCATTCTTTTGAAATTAAAATACGTTGCCTGTATAATAATGTAAATTTCTGTTGGTGAACAAAAACGTCAAAGTATCACATTTCTTGCGTCTTCTATTTCAATGTAAAGAAGTCAAATGTTTTGTCAATGTCTCAAATGTCTAAATCTTATAAGATGTTTTGTAATGACATACATATATTTTAATTTCAATGGACAAAAACATCAGATTACTAGTTTTACTGATCTTTTCTATTATTATTCCTATATGTGTTACGGATTTGACTGGCGTACATTATTTATATACAATCAAATGTTCATCACCATTGTTATATATGCCACATGGACCTTATTTATTTAGTCATCATTGGCCATTTACATCGATTACTATTCATTATCAAAAACAACAAACTCGAGGTGTATGTTATCGAGATGGTACTCTTCATTTTATTCTCAGTAATAATCAATTATGTTCTGGACTGTATTATGGTGGACAAGCGAAACTCTTCTGTCAATTTAAAAATAATGAATATTGTATGATTAATATGCAAACAAGCGATGGTAGTCCATTAACATGTGTTGGATCGAAAATAAAATCAATGACAATTGTATCTATTTTATGTTTTCTTCTTATCAATTTCATTTATAAAAATCGATTATTATTTGATTAAAAGATAAAGAAATGAAAATTATTTCATTGAATTATGTGTATATTTTCTTTTTTGAAAATTTTTAATTCGAAGTTGTTTCATAATAAATAATTATTTATAAATAATTTGCTGTCTTTTTAAATAACTTTGAATTTATATTACAGTTTAATAATAAAAACTATGGCAATACTTGCTAAATTTTCAATATAATACCGCTAACCTTCTTATCATTTTTTTCATTTTCTTATGCTGCAAAACATACTTTTTTTTAACCTTGGCATTTCATTGTACCCTTGTCATATTTACATAATTGATTATGATCGTACTTAACTTACCTTTTCTTCATGATTATAGATTGTCCCTGAAAGGCTTCTTTTTTGTTGTACTTATATAAAAAAATGTCGTTGACCTCTCGATATAGAAAAGCTAAATATGTACACAGTTATTACCAAAGGTTATCAGTATTACTCTATTTTTTATGATATCATTGCTTCTTTTGTACATTTCTTCGTTTACTTTGTTAATCCTTATTGTAGGTCGGTTTTGAACGTGCATTCATATTCATCTATAAACTTCATAACATTCCTCATTGTTGGAGTTTGGTAATCCATACATATATAGACATACATATAGAAGACATAGTCATGACTTCATATATTGAAAAGGATGATACAAAAAGGAGAAAGAAAAAGGAAGAAGACCTTCGATTAAGAAGGCGAAGTTCAACAAAAAAAAAATGTTAATCACATATAAATATTCGATGTCAAATTCAAATGATCGTTTGATTTCGAAATTTCTCAATAGAATTATCTTCATCGTTAACAACAATACTAAAAGATTTTATAATGTTATTCATTGTGATTGTGATATTTGCTAGCATTGGTGTTAATTCACTACCACCTATCAATTTTACAGATACTGTATTGACAAATCGAATGATTGAAGCATTAAGCGAAGCGCTTGTAGCTCATGATGAACCAAGATTAACACCATTTTATCAACTCCGACAACAATTAAAACAACAACAACAACTCTATCGACCTCACTTTCCAGAACAACAACAACAACAGTTCTATCAACCTCCGTTTTCAGAACAACAACAACAATTTTATCAACCTCAGCTTCCAGAGCAACAGCAACAATTATATCAACCTCAACTTCCCACACAACAACCACAACAATTTTATCAACCTCAGTTTCCAGAGCAACAACAATTCTATCAACCTCAATTTCAAGAGCAACAGCAACAATTTTATCAACCCCAGTTTCCAGAGCAACAGCAACAATTATATCAACCTCAACTTCCCACACAACAACCACAACAACAACAATTTTATCAACCTCAGCTTCCCGAACAACAACAACAACAACAACAATTTTATCAACCGCAACTTCCAGAACAACAACAACAACAACAACAACAATTTTATCAACCGCAGCTTCCAGAACAACAACAACAACAACAACAACAACAACAACAACAGCAACAACAACAACAATATTATCAAACTCAGCTTCCAGCACAGCAGCAAACGTTTTATCAACCTCAGTTTCTAGGACAACAACAACAGTTTTTAGAACATCAACAACAACCACCACCACAACAACATCATCATTTTAAGCAACCGATCCAACACCACCAGCTGGCTGAATCACAAGGACAACAACACCCAATCCAACAGAACCAATCGCCTGAACCACAACCACCACCGCAACAGCAACCAAACCAACAGAATCAACTGCCTGAACCACAACAGCAACAACAATCAACCCAACAAAACCGTCTACCTGAAACACAACAACAACAACAACAACAACAACAAAATCCTGGTTATACAGATAATCGAGGTCAGATTAAAGTAATTTCAAATGAAAAATTTTCATTCTTTTGTTTAGGTTACTATTACCCATATCCATATCAAAATGTCAACTGGTTCAATTTTCCTTATGTATGGTCTTCTGCAGCCAGTGGTCAATTTGATCCAACAGTACCACTTGCTGGTGTTGGTGCTCAATCGACTGGTAGCAGTACTAATAATGAATGTCCAGTAGGTTTTTGTCCACGTGGTGGTACTTGTTCACAACTTTCAGGTCAATGGCAATGTGCATGTGGTGCAAATGGTTGTGCTGGAAGTAAGTTACTTATTTGTTTTTTATTATTCAATTTTAAATTATTGAAGTTAAAATTATAATCTTAATTATTTTATTGAGATTATAATTTGTTGTTTTTCTTTTTTTTACTATTAACAATAATAACTGATAACGATACTTTTGAATGTTGATCAAGATCAGTTATATCTTTAAAATAGTATTTAAAAACTAATTTCTCAATAAGCTACTAAAGAAAGAACTTCTGTAGGTAGAGAAGAAAATAATATTAAATCGAATAGATAAAAATAAATTTAGAAATGAAATAAAATCTTTTCCTATTTTTTTTTATTGTTTCAAGTTTTTAAAGATTTTCATTGTGTGACATTTCGTGAAAATATCGATATTAAAAAATAATTTGTATTATATAATATATAACTTTTAAATATTGTTGAAAATTTCATATTTTTATTCATCAGAATCAAACATAATCTTTTTATGTATTCATTCAAATTGATATAAAAAGATTCTGAATTAACCTATTACTTCTCATAGTGGTTCCTGAAGACACACGAATAAAATAACTGTATAAATAAAGTATTAGCCTACCTAATATGTTAATCATGTAGTCTGATCCGCTTAGTATCATAACATACTAATCCTTCAATTTTTCTTTCTTTGATCACATTATTAAGTGAACAAAAGCAACATCAATTCAATGTTATTGTAGTAATAGAAAAAAAATGTGATAGTGAATTAATAAAAATTAATATGAAAAGAATACTTTTTTTTTTTTTTGATACATCTTGTCAAATAAACATCTACTTTGCTTTGAGCTATTCTATAATCTCTAAGAATATTTAATTCATAATAAATACAATTTCAACTTCTCATTAATTTGAGGTTTATAATATATAGATTAACTTTGTTCTTGATTGCTCTTCACCTGTCCAACAATAACTTCATGGTCAATTGTATGACTTTTATTATGAAGCTTTCGAAATATATTTAACTCACTAGTGATCTTATTCATTAATTTATATCATAGAGAAATTTCGAAAGATCTCGATTGAATGTAAGTAGAGAACATTTTGTTTCGAAAAATTCGAATTTTTTCATTTTTTCAAAATTATCGATTTTGTAGACCCAATATTTCGAAGATAGAGCAATAAAAAAAAGACATATTCTTTTTACCGATTAATAGCTCATGAAGTTCACTACAAAAAATGTTCTTTATTTAAAATATAGATAATTTGTTTATCATTATTAGAAATCTATTAAAATAGATCGATATAAATGATGAAGAAAGTTTTTTTGTTTTTGAATATAATTAAAAATGAATGGTATCTATGTCAATACGGAGTGAACAATGATTTTTTATTATAATCTAATAATTATTCTAATTTATGAATGAATACGAAAGATTATATAATTCTTTTCATAATTTTAGTCCCAAATCCATGTGGTATCTACGGTCGATACTATTTTCCTTATTATCCTGATGCATCACGATTTATTCAATGTGATCAAACTGGTGTTTTCTGGATTCGTAGATGTGCTCCTGGAACTATTTTCGATCCTAAAATAAGTGTTTGCAATTATCCACCTGTTGTTGTCGAAGCTGGCAAAAAATAATAACAGAAGAAAAATCTTGCATTAAGAACATTTCCTTGTTTTTGTTTGTTTTCTTCTAATTTTTTTTTTTCCTTTGAAAATTTGTTCATGAAATAAAACGTAGAGTCATAGGTTCTCATAAAAATAGATTATCCTTTGTTTTTTTTTTATTTTGTTTTACTCGAATTGCTCAATGAATGAAGTAAAAAATAAAGAAGAATATTTTACTCAATTATTGTGACTAACCAATATATATTTACATCTATAAACAATGGATGTATGCAAAAAAATTTTTAAATTGAATTTCAATAAAAAAACAATTCATATTTTTTTTTCGGTATTTGCTTTAGAATTCTTCTCGATTGTTTACTGTTATTTTTTTTTGCTAATAATATGTCCTCTTTTTTAATTTTATTCTTGCAAAAAGAAAACTTATAGTATCATAATGAAATGCATCCGTAGCTTTATTTCATTTCTTCAGTCTTTTTTTTTTGTTATATAAAACAGGTCTGGTGATGTTAATATTGTTTGAATAGAAATGTATGACGATTGATCAAGTTCTTCTTCATCATCATTTATAACTGATATTCGTCAAGCATAGAAATATTACAAAGAATTAGATAGTCATACAATTGATTTTCGAAAACAAAAAACAATCTATATCAATACGTACAACAACATTTGTATAAGAACTATCAACAATAGTCGATCCTATTAAAGAACTTAACAAAAACAATCAAATTGACAATTTCGACTAGATTTTGTATGTTAGAAATTTATTAACACTTTTTGTTTTGTAATTTTTTCATCATCAAAACAAAATCCGATCTGAATAAGTAGATTTTGATTTCAAATGAGCTTATTAAACTTAATTTCAAAGAAAAAACATAATCAATTCTTTTTTTGAAAAAAAAAATCAAAAACATTTTATGCGCGTCATTCATCCGTCTAATTTTTGATCGAAAAAAAAAAAAGCAATCAGTTTTCATCTTTCTTTTCAAGTCGATAGAAACGAAAATATGCCCTATGTAACACTTCTTACAAAATACATACGACTAATCACATTTAGTGCAGAATTTCTGGATTCGAATAATCTTACGATGGCTTATCCCATTAAATGTTAAATAAAAATATATTTTTCTTTTCCCATGAAGAATTGGATAGAATTAATGGAACCGTATAAAAAAAAAAAATTTTTCTTTCAAAATAAATATTTCGAAAGAAAATTTCATTACAACCTTTTTCAGATACCATCACCAGATCCAATAATATTTGTTGTACATGCAAAATCTGTAAAATCATTAAAGAAGAAAAAGAAAAACCAGAAATCTTCAAACAACACTTATTTAACTGTATTCCCCAATTAAGTGCACCTACTGTTGAATCAAGTTCATTGATATTAGGTAATTCAATAATCATATAAATATTTTATCTATATTTTTTCTTTTTTTTTCACAAAGGAATACGATCAGGTAAGATATTGGTATATTCACCTTAATAACAGCAAAAACAACCAATGCCAACGATTATTGGAAATTCAAAAAAATCACAACCAAATCCAATGATATCACAATATGAACCTCCTACAGTATCCTATAATGAATCCTCCAAAAAAAAGAACAAGATTCCATCATCACAAGTTCCTGATATACAATCAGTTAATCAAACATTTCCAAATAATTGTATATCATTTTAAATACGAATATATTAAATTAAATCATTTAATTTTGTTTTTTCTTAAAGATTATATAAGTCCATCATCAGTAGTATCAGCAAATCCATTAATAACAAATTCTTATGCATTACTACAAGAACAACAACAACAGCAAGCACAAAAATATATTGATCTATCAAAAACAAATAATAAAAATCCAAAACATCAATCCACAGCTAATACAAATTATAATAATCGACCATATGCATTTTCAAATCAAAATAATGATCATCCTGGTAAGTTTATTAACTTTTAAATTGAATTCATTTCAATATTCAAACAAATATGATATGATTTGTATGGAAAGAAGCCAAAAATCGATCTAACAATGCTGGAAATGAAGCATTTCAAAGTGAAATAGATGATGATGATGATGATGATGAAAAACAACCGAAAGGCAAATCGGTATTGATATTAATCTATTTCTAATTTAAAGAGAAAATTTTATTTTTAAGGGTCAATGGCTTTCTCAACCATTATGTTTAGGATTAACACGTTTAAGTGGTGGACTTTTATTTGGATCTATGATATTACTTGCTCTTGGATCTATAGCTGGTCTTATTGCATCGCTTGCTTTATATACTCGAGGTTAAAAAGAATGTCTTTTCTTTTTTTTTAATATTTATTAATCAAAATCTTAAGATTTGTTTTAGATAGTGAAACGAATAGTCAATGGAAAATTTTAGGCATGGTTATTTGTTCTATAATGTTAACAACAATAATTGCGACAGTACTTATATTTATTTGTTGTTATAAACATGGTTATATGCTTAATTCAGATGATGATATTGAGCCAATCGATTCACCACCAGTATCAGGCATTAGACAAAGAAATGCTTCGCAAACTTATAAATTTAATCCTACAAATGATGCATCATCAATTCGATCTGGTATACTTCAAGATGTATCAACACCAAATTCAATACCTAAATTATCTTTTAAAGTTCATGATAAACAAACAAATACAGAAACAACAATATCTCTATTACCTCCAAAAGATTTTAATCGTGGTGTATGGCCAGCAATAAATGCTTATGGTGGTATGTCACATCGTCCCGTGGTTCAACCAAAAATGATTTCTCAAAATGTTCAAGTATTAGAACATGAAATTGAAGAAATACTTGAAACTCCAAAAGTTATTTATCAAGCTGTTGCTCCAGCAGCAGCAGCAACAGCAACAGCAGCAATTTCACCTCCACCAGTTCAACAACGAATAATTCATATGCCCGATGACCAAACATCTGTTATTGATGTTGTCGAAACAACAAAAAAACAACACCGAACAAATACTATTCGAGAAGCACAAAAACAAAATATTGTTGTACAACCAAAACCTCGTAATGAACAGGCTCATGTTGAAGAACAACGAACACATCGTATTGAAGATCTTGACAGTAGTGATGAACAGTCACATCATATTGAAAATCTTGATAGTAACGATGAACAACCACATCGTATTGAACATGTTGATAATAGTGAAGAAGATGTTGATACTAAGAGAAAACGATCACATCGTATTGTTCAAAAACCTCAAAATGAAGTTAGTGATGAAATTATTCAACGAGTAAGATCATCATCAATAGAAGAAATTGTCGATGTACCAAAACATGGAAGAAAACATGGACGAAAAAAAGATAAAAAGCAAAATTTTACAAAAGTTTCTGTTAAACATATAAAACCAAACGCTTAAAAATTATGTATTACTGTTGATAATTAAATTACAAAAATCATTTTTATACTTAAAAACCTTTGTAGTTATTTCAAATAAATTTTCTATATATATTTTTTTTTCTTTATTTTAATAAGACACTTGAATGAGAAATATACGAATCAGACTCGAAAACAAAATCAATATATTATTAAATTCAAATAGCAAAGGTCACAAAATACGTACTTAGAAAAAAATAGAGTGACCTCTTTTTTTTTCTTTCTCGATCAATTGCGAACTTTCTTTTTTTATACTTGCATTGCATCATATAACATTAGTCAAGTCTGATGCAATATGCACCGTAATAGAGCGACATTTAATTCACATGTTCTACATTGGCCTACTAGATTTCTTTTTCTTTTCTCTAAACTTTACTATAATACAATAGTAAAGTGCCATCATCAATGAACTATCTCCAATATACTCGAATGTTAGGAAAAATTCTAGATTATTCTGGAACCATGATTAATCGAGAGTATATAAATTCCTCTTATTTTGATTGTTTTTTCATTCATTTCTAGCTGGTCTTCAAACAAACAAACATTTAGTGATGGCTTCAACTCGTATTATCTCCCGTGTTCTTGTACCAACTACTCTTTGTCGCCTATCAACAATAGGCAACATAGGTACACCAATACGTCATTTTTTTTATCGAAATCCAGGCAATTTACCTGATGTATTTCGTGGTACAGCGTCAAGTGTTTTTCGAGATTTAGAACGAGAATTTGACCGTATGCAACGACAATTTGATAATTATTTTCGGGGTAATACTGCCGATGATAGTCGATCATTAACCAATTATTCACGTGGTGGTATGAATGACAAAATATTTCTCCTGTTTTTTTTTTTACGATTAAATAATCATATTTTGTTTTTAGAAAATGATATGATTGTTACTGAATCAGATGGTTCAAGAAAATTTCAACTTGCATTTAATATGCATGGTTTTGAACCTGAAGAAGTAAAAATTAAAACACAAAAAGGATCATTAATTGTTTCAGCTAAGAAAGAAAAAAAAGTATAAATTAAACTAATTAATTATATAAATTAATTTTTTTAAAACTTTTATATATTCTTTTATTTTAGGATGGTAATAGTTATTCACTTCATGAATTTAATCAAACTTATACATTACCTGAAGAACTTAAACTTGAAGATTTAAAATCAACATTTGCAGAGAATGGTATTCTTACAATCGAAGCACCATTACCTAAAATTGAACCGAAAGATCGACAGATTCAAATTGAACATTCAAAATAAACTATATAATTGTTTTTTTTTTTTTTTTCTATTTGTCCATATATTTATTCTATACCAACTAATTGTTTTGAATAAAATCAAAAGTTAAATTCTAAATATCAATCTCTTTTTTTTTTTTTTACAAAGCGGAATATAATACGTTTTCTTTTTGTTCAATCCAATTTAAATATTTGAAGTTTATTAGGTTTTTGACATTTAACAACAATATAATCATTTGCTAATCGACCAGCATTCAATGGTGAACTATCTTTATTTTGTCTTTTTTCTATTTTATTATCTTCATTAATAAATAATAATTGATTTTGTTGACTATCAATAATAAGCCATTGATTGTTTGCTAATGATGTTAACATAATTGCTGTATTATTCACATCAAGATGATGTACAATACGTGTTGCTAAATTAAAATCAAATACTTCTAAACGTATTTTATCACCTTTAATAAGTAAACCAACATGTGAACCATCTGTACGTATTGATAAAATATTTTGATCTGTTTCTTCAACAATTTTTGATTTTGTCCAACGATTAACTAATTGTAATGTTGGTTTCCATGTCCATTTTGTAATTGCTGATGCATCTGCATATGCAATAAATATATGTTCATCATGAGCTGTTATTGATATAAATTCCAAATCATGTTCACCAGATTTATCTTTTTTACTAAATTCTTCAATTAATTTCATTTCAAATTTATCAATATTTAATTCATAAATATAACTACGAGTTAAAATAAGATAAGAATTTTGACAAGATAAATATGTAAGATCATCAATTGTTAATATACCTGATGGATCATATTCTTTCCATTCAAGTTCTTTAATTTGTTTAAGTTTATTATTAAATAGAATAAATTTTGTTGTATCATAAATAAGAATATTTTCATCAGATGTTGATAATGCTAATTGATCAGTTTCAAGTTCATGTTCATCTACAGCAGTACGAGATAATTCAGGTGCATTATTTAATTTACGTATATCATTTTGAGTATTTTTCTTAGATTCATCAATAGTTACCTGTTTTGGTTTATTTAAAGTTTCAACACTAACAGTTTCTTCATTAGCTTTTTTTTCTGAAGTTTCACGATTTGATGACGATGCCATTTTATTAATCTTTTTTTTTTTGATAAATTTGATTTGTAAGTGAAATTTTCTTTTTCAAGAAATAAGTTCAACAAGTGCGCTGTGCATAGAAATATATACTATTTATTTTCTCTTGCTTTCTTCGAAGGAGAACAGAAAAAAAGCAAACAATATCGATGACTCATAATTTGTTGTTGTTGTAATTCTTTTTTATTATTCCTTGAAATGATGTTAGTTATACTCAATAACCACAGCATGAATCTACTTTACTGAATTTTCATCGGAATGAAATTGAAATCATTTGTAATAATAGTCATATTCTCAATCGTCTAAATCACAATACATTTGTATATATATATATTTTTTTTTTTTTGTTTTTAATTAATAAAATATATGAGTAATCGTTCAATAACAAAATATTTAAGGATAATCAATATTAAAAAAACAATGTCTATTTCATCATTTTGATTGTTGCTGTTATTCTTGTGTTTTTTAATGGAAAAGAAAATCAACAACAATAGATGATAATAATTTTCTCTCTTTTCTTTTTTTTTTTTTTTTATAGAAATTCATATATACAGAAAGAAAAAAAAAATATTTTGTTTTTTGGTTGTTGTCTTTATTATTCAAGTATATCTTCTGTTGATGATGATGGTAATGGTGTTGAATTGCTATTACTTGAACTACTATTTTCATCAGTAAGATTTGGTGGTGGTGATGATGATGATGATGGTTTATCTTCTTCTTCTTCTTCAGCTTCATCTTCATCTTGTTCATTATCATTATTATCTTGTTCCATTTCATCATCTAATTGAGTATTTGTTGTTGAGCCAGCTTGACTTTCTATTGTTATTGAATCATTATCATTTATAATATGTGGAAAAGCAAAACCATTTGTTATTTGAGAATTTGTAGATGTTTCCGATGATTCCATTATTGTTGAAGATGTTAAACCATTTCGAGTTGGTTCAATATAAATTTTACTAAAACAAAAATATATTCGATTATTTTCATTTTCACGTATATTTTATAGTTATCATTTTCGAACTACTTTCTATATCAATGTAATTACTAATAAATCCAAAATATATTAAAGGTAATTAGCAAAATTTTAGAAGCATTAGAACAAAAAATCAAAATCCTGAAAAAAACATGATTCATTACGATTTTTTATATGATCTCAAATAATGCTTCAGTAGATCGTAATAAAATAAGCTTATCAACGCATGAACAATCGATAATGATTAAAAGTATATTGCTAACTTTAGAAATGCAGTACTCACTCTATGTGATGAACTGATGTTTAGTTTATTAAAACAATTTTAGCAAAAATTCAAATTTCTTTGTTATTATCTTCTATTGAGTTTTCGCCTTGATATTCATGTGAAAGATTGTGTTTGAGATTTAAACAATGCTTGTTTTCTGAATAATTTATCCACATCACAATCAGCTGAAAAGATAGATATACTCTCTCTTCAGATTGTTTATTTATCTATTTAATATCAATTATTAGTAGTTGATCTCCTTTGGGACTGTGAGATAATCAGTAAAATGTGTTTTTTTCAGACATCTTGATTTTAAATTTTGTGATAAAGAAAAATAAAAATAAATTAACAACGATTACTGAATGATAAGATTACTTTTATTGGTTAGTCGAACTTCAATTCTTTTGATTAAAATAGTTAAAAATTCTGCTATCGATCTTCGTTCGGTGATAAAATTTAAATAATCCTATGTCAGATAAAAATATGATGGCAACTGCATTCATCATGATAAAAATAAATAAACCATAAGACTATGGGTCAATCCTCTTATATTAATTACAGAGTTCTGTTGAATATTCAATAATGTTTATTTTTAATTTGTTTTTTGCTGCTGTAAGTATTAGAAAGAATTCAAATAGTAACTCGAGTAGAGAAAATTGATTCCAATAGGAATCTAAAACAAAGATAAAAATTATTATAAGATTTTCAAAGGTAAGAATTTCATTTTTCAGCACTTAGAACATGTAAATATGATTTTATATAGATTACATAAAACGATAGAACAAATGATTTTCTACAAAATGAGGCATCTCCGAATTTTCTGCAATGCTTTTTAACTGAAATACAACAATTTTATGAAAGTCCTTAAGATCCTTTTTTTTTTACACTCAATCAAATTACTATGTCTCAGTCAAAAAAATTCTTATGCGTAAAACTATGGTTTTGGTTTTCTAGAACCTTTATCTTTGAAAATCTGATAATAATTTTTATTTTCTTGTATTCTTCTTGAAAATATTTTTCTCTAATTAAATTACTACTTAGAATTTTTCTAGCGCTTATCAATAATACAAAAAGAAAATTGAAAATAAATTTCGTTGAATAATTTTCGTATCTGCTGTATATATATATATATGTTGATTTAACTAGTCGTGTTCTAGTATGCAAAATTTTGAAAAACTAATTATTATTTTCTTGTAATGTTGATTACATTGTCTATGTTTAATTCTAATATAAAATCTTTTCTAAATTTCCTTTTAAACTTACTTTCCTTCATTGTCAATTGTTGTTACTACCGAAACACATTTAGTTAAACCACGTATAAATTTATCTGTTCGTCGATAATTTGCTCGTGGTGAAAGTATTAATTCACATAAACGTTGAATAGTAAACGGAGTACTAGAAAAAAAAAAAAGAAAAATAAATACAAAAAAAATCTTCAAAAACTTCTATTTACTTTTCAAATGAGTTAATTCTTTCAATAATATCCCATTTTAAATCTTCGAATGTTGATCGATCAACATTTGGATGAATTTCTAATTTATCCATATTAGATTCTGTATTAAATTCATTAAGAACAATATTTAATTTTTGAAGAAATAATGGTTTTATTTTTTCCCACGGATAACTAGAAAAAATAAACGAATAATTTAGTAAAAACAAGAAAAAAAAATTTACCATGAATAACCGGTTTTAGCAATTTGAACAAGAATTTGTTCTAATTCAGGTGTTAAAACACGTTCATTTTCTTGTTTATCAAGAAACTCTAAATGAAAAAACAAGAAAACACAGAAGAACAAAAGAAAAATATTCTTTGGGAAAAAAAAAACAAAAATAAAAAATGAAAAACTTACTATCGAGACTATCAATAACTAAATTAGGTGATAAACTTGAAGTAACAACATCTTGTTCGTGATCTTCTTCAGCTGTCTCCATCATCTGAACAAGTGGAAAAAGGAAAAAGAAAAAGAAAGAAAGATTAAATTATCTAAATATAAATCTATCTTTCATCGTATTCGTTCATTATTCTCCAATAATAAATAAGAACAGCTGATTCATATTTATTTGGATTTTATTATATACATTATGGTTGAATTATTAGGTACACATTGTGAATATCCAGAGTGTAATACACTCGATTTTCTACCTGTTTATTGTATTCATTGTTCAAAAACATTTTGTAAACGACATGGATCTGCACCTGATCATTCATGTATATCTTTAATTCAAACAAACTCATTAATATCATCAAATTCTTCATCATTTCTTCCATGTGCTTATTTAAATGGTAATTGTAAAAATCAAAAATCACCAATTAGTTTTACATGTTCATTATGTTTAAAAAATTTTTGTGTTGAACATCGTCATGTTGATGATCATAAATGTTCTTATCGTTCTTCATCATCACCACCAACACATTATTCAACACAAATAAATAAAAATGAAATAATAAAACCAACAGATAATTTTTCAAAAGAAAAATTTATTGGAACAAAAAATGAAGCTTTAGCTAATAAAGTAGCAATTATGAAACTAAAACAAACAGCAAAAGGACCAGGAGGTATACCAATGGAAAATCGTCTACATGTTTTTGTACAAATTGATGATGGTGATGGAAATAATAAACGTTATCCATTTTATCTTTCAAAACTTTGGCCATTAGGAAAAGGACTTGATTATTTAACAAAAGAATTAAAATTATTACCAGCAAATCGTATAATTTTATTAGATAGAGAACAAATTTCACTTGATTTATCAACAACTATTAATGATTTGAAAGAATTGCATGATGCTGATGTTATTATTTTAAAAAAAATTTAAATAAAAACAATTCTTTATTATTATTATTATTTTTTTTTTTGTTATATATTTTTAAATAAATCAATTTGAAGACTTATTTTAACGGATGACTGAAAAGTTTTTAAACAGGATGTCTGTTTATTTTTGAACTGCTAGAAAGAATTTCCTACGAATCAAAAGCTATGATATTGTACTCTTTTCGAATATCGGCTTAGAAATATTATGTCTATTTTCGTTCAAGAGTAGTGACGGACTTTTTGAAAGATCTGAAAAATTATTCTTAATGGGGAGTCGACAGGTTTTTTTGCTTACCCTATAAGTTTCTTGTCAAACATGCTAAAAATTGTTGGAGTTGATCGTTTTGTAGAGTGGACACCAATGTTTTATCTAGTGTGAGGACCGAGAGGGTAGTACTCCTCAAAAAGATCGTGCGTTGATCTTTCTGGAGTTTACGCTTATTGTACCATGTGTTATGTATCTGTGCTTCCAAAAATAGATGTTCGCCCTTTCGGAAGAGAAAATCTGGATAAAACACTGGCGGATATTTCTCTACAATATGTGATTTGGAAATAAGCTGTAGCTTTTACCCAACTGAGGCTACAAGCATTTTTTTAAGCGCTTCTTTCAATGTACAACAGTTTTAGGTCAAAAAGTAGGTTTTTCAAAAATGAATATTCAGGAAAAACGAAAAATTGAGATGTCTTGTCAAAAGACAAAAAAAAGAAGCTTCAAATAGTGGATTTTGTAGGGTAACTTCTGATCTGCAAACTAATGTATAAATAAAGATTTCAACCTTTAGTTTCGAATTGCAATCGTGAAAATACAAAAATATGCGGAAAAACTTGTATATATTTCAAAAGAGCACAAACTCATAGCCTTTAACTGCTCGTAAATACTTTCCAGTGAATAAAAAATGAACAAACATCTTATCGAAAAACTTCCCAATCACTTGTTATTTAGTTCTTTGGATTAATATAAATAAATACTATCTTGCGACCATTTATTTGTTTTTTTGCGAAAAAGAACTTTAAAATTAATCTTTAATTTACAGTTCATCTGTAATTTCTATTCTTTAATGAATACGATTTCAATCATGGTGATCAGATTAAATATTGGCTTTTCTTTTCTTTTATTACCTCATAAAAAAACTACAATCATGTTTATCAACTTAATATTTCCTCTATTTTAAATTATTTTACTCATGTTAACATTTCGATATCGCTTTAATATGTTTTTCATTATTATTATTTTAGAAATTGATTTAGTGTATTCACATCACAGTTACATGTTTTACTTTCATCTTGCTTAGTTTTTTTTTTTTGAATAATTGAATCAAGTTAAAGTTATAGAATCGATTTTAATATAACGTAATTTTCATTGGAACATGTTTTCTTGTCGGAATTTAAAAGCAGCTTAGTCAATCAGACATTTTTATCACAAGTATAACAAAATATAGTAGTAACCTCTCAATACAATATATCGAACTAGGTAAACGAGTAAAATTATTCTTAAAAATCGACGTGATGATTAATTGAAAAAAAAAAGGATAATATCTGATTTAAATGTATTCAATCGAATTGATTAAAATAATAGTTAACTAAAAAGCAGCAGTATTAACATGTACTAGTTTCGCAATTTCAATTATATTTTAAATTTCATTAATATATTTTCTAAGAAATGAATTAACAATAGAAAAACTAATAAATGAATTTACGATCATAGACAATCTATGATTGCAAACTACTTACAAAAGTACTAATATATTAATTCTAGATACTCTGCTATACATATGATTCGTTATTACGTGTACATCGAATATATTATGCCGAATAAGAAACAATGGTAATGACCAAATTAGCCAGACTATCATCAGAAACGATGATCTGTACGTAAAATTGGAATCAATACCATCAAACACATAAATATTTGTTGAGTTTTTGTATAGTTGTTCAACTCTCGTCTAATAAAACATTTTCCACATATGTAGAAAAAGAAATACTCCTGTAAACTTAACTTATTAGGATATTGAAGAAGTAAAATATGTTGAACGATACAATCAATTAAGAATACCAGATGAGCTGTTAAATATTTCTTCGGTTTTCTATCGTTCTAATTTTTCTTCTCCTCATGTCGGAGAGGTCAGGTGAACTGTATCTATCCTGCCGTGACGTAGAGGAGGAAAATACTGATATATAGGTTGGAACTACTACATTATCGACTAAAGAAAAAAACATACAAACCATTCGACTATTTTTTATGCATTTATTCAATTTATTTTTAACTATATATAATGAAATGTATCCGAGCGAATGTAAAAGTTATAACATACCGTTCCCAACTATTACTATTCTATACGCTAATTAAAGTACTAATTGTACGTTTTTTAATATTGGAAGTATTATTACCTTTGACTATCGATAAAATTTAATTTACGATTACAAAAATAATTATTTACATGGAATCTAGTGAAGAACATAAGAAAGTTTGATTGACTGAAAAACAATAGAAAAAAGTTTGAATGCGGAAATCAATCATAGAAAAATTTGACTGGTTAGAGAACACCATGGAAAACTCTTAATAGTTAAGAAAATAACTCGAATATCATTTTTGCTGCCCTAATGGATAACATTCAAAAATAATAGTTCGAATATTTTCAAGCGCAAAAGTCAATTTTTAGGTTATGAGAGATGTAGTTATTCAGAGTCATGTTAAGCCATTCGAATGACTTGAAATGAATTTTGTTTCTTGAAAGAGAATAACTATCGATCTTATTCTATTGTTTAGTAATATTTCTTCATTTAACTCGATTTTTTATTATTAAATTTGGACATTCAATAATTATGTAGATACGCATAAAATACTACGCGATCTAGGATGGTATAAAACTATCCATCTATAACATTTGATAAGCAGATTTGTCCACCAAATCTCTTTAATCCTAAATACAATAATAGAAACAATAAATACTCAACAATAACTAAATTACATATTATCGTTTCTATTTTGAAAGATATATCCTAGATAATAGACAGAGGACAGGGTTTTTGGAAACTCTGTTATAGTAGTCTTGCAACTCTTAATAATTGCTATTGATACTGAAAATATAACTTCAGTCTAGAAAGAAATAGTAAAGAACGACCGTACACATTATTCGGGCATACCATACATATGGTTTCACAATAACGATATCCTAAACTTTTTATAATAAATTTTTGATTTTCATTTTAAGTCATCTATGAGTTTGTGTTCAAAATTAAATTCTCTATCGAACGGTTCATAAGCTAGCTATCAAACCATAGAAATACACTTTCATGAATGAATAATTCTGTCATCCTTGAAAATGTCAAGAAAAACAATTGAATTGAGTACCAAAATAACTGAAAAGTTTGAACGATCAAGGTGAAATTTATAAGACTGACTAATAACTATGTAGATTCTACAATTGCTGAAAGTTTTACGTCAAACTGTTTGCCTGTCTTTTCTAATTAAACCAAAGCATTCATCGTCCATTCTTAATATTCTTTAGACTTACATAAATGAATGAATAATTACTACAGAACAGATTGACATCATAAAAGATAATATCTAATTTCGATGTGAAAGCTAATGACTAATCTTAGAAGATTCAATCTTAAAATGTGAATTAGCGATGCAATGGTGGCCATGAACCACCGGGCAAACTTAGAATTGATTGAATAGTTCTCAAACAGTAACTTTTCATATGATACCCGATAAAAAGTGATATTGAACAATATCTCTGCCTTATTTTCGCTGGTTTTCTTTAATAAATACATGATTTCTTTATAAGAATTGATAAGTTCAATACTTTCTCATTTGAAATCATTATTTTACATTCTTGAAAACAAGCTAATACATAACGTTTGTTTACCTTGAAAAAGTCAAGTTAAAGTGGCATCCATATGTAAAAGATCTATCAATTCAAATATGGCTATTACTGTTAATTAGAAAACAAAATGAACTACAAGGTTGAATTTTGAAATAGATTTTATGTTCTTAGATTTATTTTTATTAAGACCTAAGAACTCTTTCGAAATTTGCATGAGATCAACATCCGATAAGTTTTAAACGAAATATTTTTCTATTACCTGTGTAACTGAAACATGATCTGAGAGCTATGAGCTATTGGCAATGTCTGATAGTCAGTGGATAGTAATTTAAAAGTAAGATTAAAATTTAATGTTAGAAAATCTTTGTTTTAAATAGTATTCAAATTCTAAATCAGTAGATAAATTTTATTTACTATCATCAATGCATCCATTAAGATTTAAGACTAGTCGTAGTAAAATGGAAAACGTTAGGCTAAAATTTAGAGATGAATTTTCGATGACGACTAAATTTATTAGCGCGAAAATGAATATGGTGTCTGTGCCAGTGATCATTTGGGAGTGTGAGTATACGCAAATATTCGATGTAAGGGTGTGAATGTGGATGAACAGAAAATCAACGCTCACTGATTCACGGTAGTTACATCCTACACCTAAAGGTTTAGACGATTAGACCTTTAATTCTGCATTATACCTACGTCAAATTAAAAATTAGTAAGAAACAAAGTATAATATAACAAGAGTGCATAGCTTTTGCTTAACAATATCATGAGTTGAACTGAAAAAGAGTGCATAATCAAATAAACTAGGAAAGTTAGACGCCTCGAGTTACGTTATTCTTGTTGAATTCTGTTATCTCTTGCAACCATGCCATAAAAAATTGAAAAAAAAATTTTTTTTCGTGTCTCGATTTATCTACACCTTACCTGCCACTAAAAAAATATAATCGCATACAACAAATCATGACAATTTTGAATGAATAAGAGTCTTGAGAATGTTTTAATTTCAAAATATTTTGAATTGCTAGTAAATGGGTACAGTCTGAAACGCGATCACTGTGAAAATACATCAAATCTTGCTAGTCAATTTATGAATCACCTAAGATTTCAAGCTGTTAAAAGCACTCAAATTTTTAACCATTAACATTTCCCAGCAGCTTATAATATGCGCACACAGATGCTTTTCAGTGAAAAATACAAGCTTCCTTTTTAAGATAGCATTTTCGCTGAAACTTTCACATGGGTGATACATTCTCGTACTATTAACTATAATGCCCACAAAATAATTAAAAAGTGATAAATACGCATAATATTTTTATTAATCTATGACTGTTTATTTAAATCATTTATGAAATGTCAAATGTTAATTAATACTTTTAGCTAACGAATATCATTGATATTTACAATAGTTGCAGCAAATAATCTTACTTTTCCACGATCTTATAATCTGCTGTAAACAAAAAAAGGCTGTTTTCAGGAAGTCTAAATCTTGATCTTTTTTGACTTAAACTATAATACTCTACCTTTTCTTCAAGAAAAAAGAAAAAGAAATAAAGAATATCACCAGACTCAATAAAGATCTTTTTTCTTAAGATCATCCAAAGTCATATGACTAAGAGTCCAACAATAATTATGATGTGATTAGGTGCTTCTTATATTGGTCTCGCACATTCAACTATATATGAATTTGGTGAAATATGATGGCATGAGAATTATATAGAAGTTCTTCTTTGACATGCCCAATATGAAGGTAAACAGCTTCTGATCAACAAATTCATCTATGAATAAAACAATATAATGCTTCACATACATCAGGAAGCGTTGAAATTGTGCACAGAGTATTTCATACATTTCATAGATAAACACAATTGAAGAACAAATAATTCTGATTTCAACGTTTTGGATTTTTATTTATGCGAGGACATCGACAATAATACACAATAGGATACTGTTAAAAGCTGTAATTATTTAATGGTTGAAATAACAAAAGGAAATCCATTGTGTACCAAAAAAATTATCATATTTACAGCATCGAAAATTGATCGAACAAAGTTTTGTCTTTTTTATAAAACAAAAAATGCATATATAAAATGAGCTTTTCTTTGTAAATTATCGAGTTTCTTTTCGGTGCATCTTATCGTATATTTTATTCTTTTAATAAAACACCTTAAATGATGAAATGATGGCATACAAAAAGAATCAGCCGTTCATCTTACACTGTAAATTTTAAATAAATTCTGTTTTCTAGAAAATCGAGTTAACAAAAGCTCAAATGTTTTCAAATAATTATTAATTGTCGAACGATTTCATAATTTTCAGAAAACGCTTGATTTTCTAGAATTAGAATTTTCAATCCAATTCTTTGAAAAAAATTATTTTCGGACGGATTAAAAAATTAACATTAATTTTTAAAGATGTTTGAAAATTAATTCCAATTTTATAGATAATTGATCTAGATTGTAAATAAAATCGGTACAGAGATAAGAGAATAATTTATTGTAAAAATGAAAAGTCATAATAAATATTCGATTTTCTGGAAAATGTTCAGAATGCAAAATCGAGTTTGCTATTCTAGAAATGTTCATATAAATACAATCACAATTTTCTAACAAAAAAACAATCGAAACTTGAATATCGAACTTTCGTCAATATCGTATTACTCAAAAAAACAGGAGTGTATTGTTGAATTCGTATAGACATTCCTAGAATATCCTTTTATATTCTATATGACTTATTTTCTATTCTACAATGTATAGTTCACCGGTTACATTCTAGATATTTAGTACAATTATTTCTGCATTTCTTCATCAGCAGCTGCAATTTCTTTTGATTTAGCAATCAATTGTGCCAGATCGTTATCACTAACTTCAATACATTCGGTTTGTCCATGAAACTCCTTGTTACTAAATCTTACGAACCAATTTTTTTCTTCTGCTTGCTCCTTCCACCAATTTTCAATTCTAGTCATTGTAATTAATTTTCCGCGTAATGTCAACAAGAGTTTCATTTGGTATTGTTTCAGTTCTATTGTAGGATATCTTTTCAAAGCATTCTCATGTTGAGTGCGACCAAATTTAATCAGAGATCTTTCAGTTTTACCATTTGCTTCCGTGCCTGGATCAATAAGAGAAAATACATAGAATGTATTTGGAACATTCGCTGTCCATTTTAGTCTTTCTTCCAAGAATCGAGTCTCATTGTTTCGATGATGAAGTACACAGGAAGGGCAGTAATAATCGTCTGCCAAACATTGTACAGGCGAAGGCTTCCACTTACGTACACATTCAGGGTCACAACATTCATGTGCTACGTTTTTACACATTCCACCCCATGTTCCAGTTCGCTTGAATCTACCATTTTTCTTCTCTATCAAAAATTTATCATACTAAAGTAAAAAAAAAAAGTACAAAAGGTAAAGCTATTAAAACTTCTTCGTGTAGATATACAATATAATTACCTCTTCAACAGTCATTTCTACTCTTTGTTTTTTGAAGCTGTGTAAGATGGAGACATCTTCATTCTTTTCTTCTCTCTCGTCCACAATTTTGCTTCGTTTTCTGCTCATTGTGTTTGTTCAAAGGGTAATATTTACGGCTTATTTTATGAGTGAATCGTAGATCTTCGAATAATTCTTAATAGAATAAATGTAAATTATGTAGATTATTTAAATATTCTTATTATATGAAGTAGAAATAAACACGTGTTTATTAGTAAATTAATTTGATACCTACGTATGATTTATATAGATATCAATTAGGAAGAGAACGCACACATTTCTAATCTAGTTACATACTGGTTGCGCACTTTATCACATGATTGTGTCTCTTACGAATTTGTTTTTGAAAAAAGATAATGGGTTTGATATTGTTAGAATTACGTTTATAACTTAGTCTTTGCTAACTTTGACTACTACGACAAATGTAATTGTTTTTAATATATTTTTTGTACAAATAAAAAGCTAGCAAAGTCATAAATAAAACATATGTGTTTATCCGCTTCAAGAATAGTAATGTGAAGATTTTTAAACTCTGATATGCATACACTCAATCTTCGTAAGTACATAACAACTCACGCATATACGCAGGCACACTCACATAATATGACAGCACATGCGCAAACACAATATGTAAAAGCAGCAATATGAGCACATACTATGAAAACAGCATAAATCTTTCTTACTTTGGATGACGTCACATTGAATCAGAACATAAAAGAGAAAGAAAAGAAAAAAGTAACTACAGCAACTATAGTTATGCACCTACTATAGAGGGCTGTGTTTTTATTTTTGTTGTATTTGTCTATTCTTGAATTTATTGCGAAAGTTTCGTGTTTTTGACCACGTGTGACAATCTTTATACATTTTGTTTGATCTCTCATTAACTGCAGAAGGTTACAGTTGTTGCTGGAAATTGCTTCTGTATAAAAGACAAGAAAGTGCTGCATTTTTCTTTTGGTATTTTATATATTGGCCAAAAATATCATCTGCAGTGTGCTTAAAAATCGATTAATCAAGTTAGAAATGAGATTCAATTCAAGTTAAAAATGACTTATTTTTTAATTTCTAAACTGGACGTTCTAAATCAAACTTTGATGTGAGTTCAATGATTGTACCCAACCGTATGAAAGTGTAAAAAAAAAAATTTCAAGATTTTTATACCTATAAATTCCGTCTAAATAATGGTCAGATTTCATGAAGATTAGACCAGTAATCAATTGCCCGTATATATGTGTCATTCGAAGAATAATATACAGGTTTTTTTTCGTAACAACATAGCGAACGTTGATCGGATACGACAGGCAACAAACTTAGAATAGAGATCAATCTGACTGATCGTACTTCCGATTTTGCGAGAGTAAAATCACCTTTCTAAAAGACTTGTCTGTATCTCACGACTACAGTAAAGTCTTTCAACAATAAAATTATACTTGATATTTCTCTAATGAAAAATATCCGAGTATCGATTCAAGTGCACAGTTACTATATTCTCTCAACTAAAGTTGAAGATAAAAAGATCGAAAGAAAACATTAGTATCTGCTCATCTCTTCAGTTCGATATGTTTACATTTGACACATTCAACTGTCGACTAATTTTTGAATGATCGATTACTAAATTGCCAACAATGCATATACATCTTATAATTGCTTCAGACATCTAACAATATTCTCTTTTTTTCATTTTTTGATATCGACAAACTATCAACTTTCCGAGACCATTGTTCTGTACTAACACTGGCAGACAATGTTCAGAGATCTTAGATATGTAGTAAAAAGGAAGTCGTTCTGTGCACTCAGATAAGATAATCAATTAATTAATAAATATTAAGTTATAGTATAATCTTATATATACTTCATTATTAATATGAATAAAATGGTTTAATTTATTAGTAATTTTACTTTATTAAATCTTTATTACATTCAAGTACAAATCAAGTATTACAATCAAACACATACAGAAAAAAAACGTTAATTCAAATAAAGATCAACTAATTTAGAAACATTTCTAGTACTTCTTCTTTTAGGCTTTGAAGAGAATGGTTGTATTTTATTATTTTTAATACATTGAACGAAAATTATGTTATGTCAGCGCTATTCTTCCCTATTAATTGTATCTTTTTTTCTGTCGATTATTTTTAGAACAGAAGATTCTATATTTTTTTTCTAACAAAATGGGAAACTAAAAAACATAAAAAGCCAATTAGCTTTCAGTCTGAGAAGGTACCTTTTATTGCGATACATTGATTAATTTTCACTTCAATCTTCCCTCTATTGCTATTTATTAACACTTTTATAAATCAAATAGATCCATTTAACATAATCTCATTTATAGTACTAAATAAATATTATTATATCATTAAAAAGTCTATTAGACTCATTCTCAATGTCCATTACAAAAAGCCTATTACAGGATTATACTTGAATCTCAGTACTTTATTTGCTCAAGGATATGTTCATACTAGTCTGTTAGTATTGACTCTTGATTTAACGTTCAACAATGAATAAGTACTTCATCGTAAGTCTTCAATCAGAAAAATGGTGTAAGATAAAGATTCTTTCTTGACAAAGCAATTCAACAATTGGAAGCATTTTGGAAAAGATTTTAAAAAATCGCTGTAATAATTACTATCAGTCAATGAATATAAAATGCTCTTCAATGAAATACAGGGTGGCTCATAAGTAAGATAACACAGTTTTTTGCTCGGTTTGTTTCTAATACATTTCCAGTTCGGTCTTATATTTCTACCGCATATACTAGGTCATGCAACTCAAAGAATCACCATTGGACCAATATCTAAGTGTAATCGTTTTTTTCAAAAATGCATCAATACACGATAACCAAAAAAGTGAAATGTCTATGTTCTAACAAAACTTTTATCAAAGCAATAGAGCAAGAAAACGATACACACAACAGTAGATCTTTGTGAAGTATTGTCAGTAAGAAATTTTTCACAACAATTGCTTAATGTGCTTGCCCTCTAAGTCTTTGCAAAGTTTTAGTCTCTCAAACACAGATTGACAAGCTCTTCGATATAATTCTGTTAGCAGGTTTTGTATTCTGTAATAATAGCATCTTTGAGTGCTTGAACATTTTGAGGTTTTGTGGCATATCACTTCACAATTTCAATTCTTTCACATAAAGACAATCGGAAAACGTTGACTCATTGTTCAAAAGTCGGAAACACACACTGTTAGAATTGTGTACACAGAATGAGAAATGCAACGAGAAAAAGAACTGAATCCATTGATAGCAGAGATGATCACTTGTGTTGTTATCTGCGAGATGCCATCACTAGCACATTTATAAATATTAGCTGAGAAGATAGAATAATATAGATGTACATATATTACAGAAGGAAAAACTATAACTACCAAAACATGTCACTTTTTTTAGTTATCGTGTATTGATACATTTTTGAAAAAAACGATTACACTTATGGTGAAACTTTGAGTTGTATAACCTAGTATATGTGGTAGAAATATGAAACTTAACTGAAAATGTATCATAAATAAAGCGAGAAAAAACTGTGTTACCTTATTTTTATGGACCATTCCGTATTTACATTCTGTTTGCAATCATAATTTTCATTTTCCAAATGTCAAAGAGATCTTTTCTAATTCAATTGAATAGACTAGTCTTGAACTTTTAATCAACAGTTCATGTATTTTATTTTTATGCCATTTCACTTGATGCAAGGGAAAGTAGACAGATAAGACCACAGAACGAGTTAGTGCGTCTTGTTCTTATTTTATCCTGTTGAGCAGAAGTACAAAACATCAGAACAGCTGCACATCCTATTCTATGTTCATCTGTAGTTGAAATGGATATTAGAAATTTTATTCTTTCGTTTTTTTTTTAAAATAAACTATAAATGTCCACGTGATAGATAACAATACATTGTTTTGATTTTCAAATTATTTTATGAAAATAAACGTGCGAAAAAAACACACAGTGTATAATTAATCTTTTTTTTTTCTTTATCAAATCTTATATTTTTGTTCTCGTTTAGTGTCAAAAAAATTGACCTAATTTATCTAATAAAATAAAAACTATGATTTATTTTTTTCTAATTCAAGTTCTAATTGTTGAATTCTTTTATTTTTATCACATAATTCTTCTTTCAACTCATCAATAACCATTTGTTTTGTATTATTTGGTTTTTTCATTTTTTGCTGAATTTCTTTTCTATATATTGTTAATATTTGTTCAACAGTTGGTCGTTTATCACTTTCAATTGATATTAATTGTTCAATAATATTTGTTTCATGTGGATAATATTTTGAAAATTGCTCTTCAACTTTCATATTTATACGTAAATCATTTAAACAATGATATCGTTCCATTTCAGTTAGAAATATATTAAATAATTCAAAAAGAACAATTCCTAAACTATATGAATCTGATTTAGTTGTTGCAATACATTGATTTGAATTAAGTTGTTCAGGTGGTGCATATAAAGCTGTACCAACACCAGATGAATCATCACATTTAAATTGTTCAAATGAATCAGACGTAGATTCGGAATCAAGTAAAGTAGCTAAACCAAAATCACCTAATTTAACATGAATAGATGAACTATCTTTTGAATCGCATGAAAGAAAAATATTTCGTGGTTTTATATCACGATGAACAAATGATTGTGAATGAAGATACTACAATAAATAATAAAAGAACAAAAAAAATAAATAAATTCTTTTTAAAATTTTTACTTGAATAGCAGCTAAAATTTGTTTAAAAATATGCCAACATTGTTGTTGACCTAAATCATTTAATGTGTAAAACATAATCTTCTTTTCATCAGATGTTTCTTCAATAATTATATGATCACGATGACGTAACCAATCATGTAATGTTGTATCACATAATTGCATTTGAATAAAAAGTACTAATTTAGAATTAATATATTTTGGTTGAATTATTGGACGAATATAGTGATTTCGTGTATGAAGTGGAATTAATTCTTTATTTAAGAGTTTTTCATTTGATAATGTTTCATAATGAGAATTTATATGTTCAAGAGAATTTTTTGAATGAGATAATAAACGATGATCACCATCAGAATGATATTGTTGTTGAATTTGTACAACAGTATCCTTATCATTAACTCCAAATACTGAAGGCTAAACATGATTAAAATTAAATTTAAGTCAAAATATTCATATTTTTTAATTGAGAAAAAAGAATATTGCATTAAGTTTTATAGTCATATATCTGATATGAGAAGAGATCTAAGCTATTCTTTGATTAAGAACGAATGGTTTTCATATGAGTGACAGGAAATTATCATCGTCTAAATCTCTTTTCGGAAGATACTCTTACAACGACGACTCTATATATTAAAAATAAAATTTTGTTTTTCATCATTTTACGATTCATTTGAACGGATCGGATCTAATGAAGTCATAATCTTAGAGGTTTTCTTAGGATTTTTACCATGGTTCCCGATTAGGAGATGCTTATCCTCTAAAATATCCGAATTTCTGCGAAAATTCTTAATAGTTTCTGCTAATTTTTTTTACAGCTTCAAGGCAACTTTGAACAGCAACCAGATTTTGAGACAGCCTTTACTACCTTTCCCTGGCAGAAAGTAAAATAAAAATAAGAGAGAGGAACCGAGTCATAGTTAATTTCTTTCTTCCCTCCAGTCACCATTTCCAGCAGTCCAAGAACGAGAGCACTTTCTGCTGGATTTTCAGCCGTTCCCATCTCTTCATAATCAGGTTATGATATTCAACTCTGTAATAGAAACGAATGCTTAAAGTTATAAACAAAATTTGTAAGCATTTATTTTATTAAATGTTAACTTCAGCCGACAAAATCGTAAAGAGAACTGAAAACTGTTCACATGGGACAAAAAACGTGTTATTTGTTTTTGCATAACACTAAATTAAAGTGAAATTTGAATTGAATAACATTTTAAATTGTATTAGAAGTATTTAAAACTAGTATCCTATACATTCAACTTCTTAAATCTATTAAAAATTTTCATAATAGATATTTGTTTAACTAACCTCTCTTTCATCTTCATCACAATCTATTGATGTTGTTGAATTTTTTTGTGGTGATTTTACTTCATCTTTTTCTTTTTTATTTTGTGGTGATGATGAAGATTGTCCTTTAAATTCAATTAATTCATCAGTAGAATCAAATTGTTGAACTTGAGGAATAGGTTTTTTTATTTGTGGTGATGGTGGTGATAATGACGATGATATTTGATGTGTAGGAGTGTCAATAGGTACTAATTCGAGCCAAGCACAATGATATTGTACTATATTTGGATGATTTAATGCTGCAAGAACTCGTACTTCACGTAAAGCACGTTGTGCTTGACGTCGAGTACGATCTGTATGTCCATTAAAAACAATTTTTTTTATAGCATACCTACGATCATCTAAATGATTTTTTGCACAAAATACAGAACCTAGAAATTTGATATATTATGAAAGATAAAAATAATGAAAAAAATTTTACTGTAAAAAGTCTTACCAAAAGCACCTTTGCCTAATTTATGAAGTTCATAAAAATCTTGAACATAACGAAAAACAACAATATTATTATCAAAACTATTTGGTGATATAGTTTCTTTCATTATTAAAGGTAATGGTATTTTTAATTGAATATCTTGTTGAGGAATATCAATACTAATATTTGATGGTAATGATGATGGTGATGAAATTAAAGTTTTTTCAAAACTATTTCCTAAAAGATTAGTAATAGTCGATCTATCTGACGATGTTGAATGTCTTTGAATAAGATTTAATCCTGTTTGAATAATCTCTTGTAAATTATGTACATAATCTTGAAAAAGTTTTAATTGTCGAATTGATAATGTTGATGAACTCATTGATGATGGAAGTATTTTACTTCTTTGAAGAAGATTAAGAAGTATTGGCAATAAAAGACGAGATTTAATTGGATCATTATTTGTTAAATTTAATGAGAGTATTTCAAGTAAAGCAGAAAAAAGTAATTGAAGATATATTACTTCTGATTGTGTTAATGTTGAAAAAGAATTTAAAATTTGTATAGGACCACGATCAAATTGAAATAAAGTTTTATTTGTTTGATTTTTATACTCAGATGATTTTGAATTCGATGACATTATATATATCTGAAAGCATAAATCAATAGATGATAACATAGTTTTTATTTTTATTTTTCTTTCACAAAAAAACAGATATAACAGACTCCTACAACAATAAGAATAACATTAAACAAGAATTCTATCCAAATATGAATATTATTTCTTTTGATGCTTGTTTTTTCTTTTGATGAATAAGTAAAAATAAAATGAATAATTATTTTTGTTTTTTTTTTTGTTTTCTTTCATATTTAATTTTCACGATGAATAAGTACAAAAAAACCGAGTAAAGCCAAGACCAAATATTTTAATTGAGGATGATCATTCATTAAAATTGTTACCATACCAATATATGGAAGAAAACTAAAAAACCAACAAAAATCTATTATCTATTCGACAACAACTACAAAAAAATACCCTCGTGCTCGACCAATAACATCTTTCTTTTCAAGCCATAATTGTCCTGGTGAATAAAGACCACGATCATCAACTTGATTATTATCACCTTTTGTTAAAAATTTAACATAACCATCATCTCTATTGTTAATAAAAATAAATTTTTTTTTCTCTTAAGAAATAAAACAAAAAACGAACATACTTTTCATGTACTTTAATAACTCGGTGAACAATAGGTATATCGCGACCTTCAATACGAAATACAACAATATCACCAGCACGAATAGGTTCTTCCTGATAATTTGTTAATAGAAGAAGATCACCACGAAAAAAAGCAGGTTCCATACTACCACTAAAATAAATAAATATATAATTCAATGCATAATCAATTTTATTTGAAAATTAACCTAAGTACAACAACAATAGGACTTTCACTGCCTGTTACTACCATAAGACCTTTCCATATCATAAGCGCTGTTGAAATAATCATACCAAAATTAAGTATTTGATAGATTGCCTATTTGTAAATAAAAAAGAAAAAAGAAATTACAATGTTCTGAAGATTTTACAATTGTGATTAATACCTGCCGCTTATCCATACGTCTAAAATAATGAAATATATAAAAAAATAGAATATTTTCTAAATTGAATCTTCTTACTTTAAATCATCAACAAACGAAAAGAGTTCCATTATATTGCTTTTGGAATTAACCGCAAAAATATAAAATAGATGTCAACGAGAATCTGAAATATAAATATCGGAGACAAATATTATCTATTAATAAAATACTTTCGAGTTTTAGAGTTACATCAGACAATAATAAAGAATTAGAGTATTTATTGGAAATTGGGCTGGTGCATCTCGAATGGTAAATCCAGAAAAACGAATCTGGTATGATCAATATTACCCACACAACGGCAAACAGATGTCGCTATTGTTCAGCACCACATCGATTGAATTATTTTTTCGTCCAGTTCATAACAAAACGCAAGAATTGCTTCCTTTCTTGACTAGTTTACTCATGATATATTTTAGTAAATATCACTTTTGAGTTTTTACAAGAATGTTTATAATATAATCTCAGTAAACATTGTATTCAATCGATATCGACAAAATCTTTTTTAAACAAAGTTTTCAAGAATATAAAATCAATATGTTCATTTTATGAATTTCATAGCTTAAAATTGAAATTTTTTGTTTTTGAATAAGTAGTATTCTGTTTCAACTCGTAAAAAAAGTATAGAAACAAGTTTATCGTTGTCAAACCTTTTGGAAAAAGAAATGGATATATAATGCAGAAGCCGAAACAGGGAGAATATTTTGTTTCCCACTCCGCCTCGCCCCAGTTCAACCTTAATTTTTTTTCTTCGCTACCTCGTCACGTCTTTATAAGATGTTTCTATCATTTGATCATAGGATTTATTTGACTATATATTGTAAAAAATAGGCACAGAAGCACAAAAATGATATAGTTCGAAACCACTCCATCTTTTACTTTGTTATTCTCTATCGAATGAAGAAATAAAATATTATTAACAGTTGTTGGGTCTAAATTAGATCTTCTTTAGTGGACAACTTGACCTACTGCCCAAAAACTCTCTTTCGACAGCAGCTGAACTGCATGATATTGAGTATATGCGATATGCTAATCAAACTCGCTCTGTGTCGGCTTCTGATCCAAGAATAACGATGAAAACAAAAATAAAGATTAAAGCAGAAATACAATCAAATATTGTATTGAACTCATAGGCTATAAGTTATTTTATCT
>CAJNOL010000493.1:0-56091 GCA_905250125.1 Rotaria sordida
TTATATTTAACTACATATATGTCTATTAAAAATGTGTAACGAAAATGTTGCTGACGTAATGATGTCGCTGTAAAAGGAGCAAAAAAAGAATTATCGAATGGACTTTAAGTTGTTTTTTTCCTCTTGCTATTCTATGTGAAGTATAAAGTCATGTTGTTGACAATAGACAATCGAATTTTTGCACTTTGCTCGGCGGTATGAAAGAAAGGAAAAGAAAAAAAAACAAAATAAAGTTGTCGATAGAATACAACAAACTAACATTTGATTGTTTGTATTTTTTTTATAAAGAAAAGTGTCTGTCTTTCAATTAGCCATGATTTTATTGAAAGTTGAAAACTTTTTGGAACAAACAACTATTGTTCCAAGTGAAATCTATTTAAATATCAAAAACAACCTACTTCAATCATAATAAGTTCATCAAATAGTTTTTTTAATTATATAATAATAACTAAATGATACAACTGCATGTCCTTGTAACAAGGTTATTTATTCTTGTTCGATAAAAAACTGATAATGATATCATAAAGATCGCTTGTTTTTATTTTTTTTTCTTGTGTTAAACATAAATGTTCTCGTTTAGCAAAACAAACAAAAGAAAAAGACATGACCGAGTTGGTATCACTTGTATTCAACCGGGTGTCAACAAGCGAAAAATTAAAAAAGAAGAAAATAGTTTTTCTTATTTTAAACACTAGCATGATGATTCATAAAATGACTTGTTGATCCACCTTGTGGTGATGTTGTTGTTGACACTGGTGTAGTTAATGCATTAGCTAATGCTTGACGTTCTTCATTTGTTAAAACATTCATACATGTTTGAAATATTGATGGAATTGTCTAAATTAAAATATTTTCAAATAGAGATTTTTAGATTTATTTAAAAAGGAAATAAGAAAATAAACGAAACGTTACTTGAACATGTCTTAATATTAGAATCATACGTTGACCAACAACTGAATTAACTTCAATAGATGATTTAGCAAAAGCATTAGCAAATAATTTAATCACATTAGGAACATTAGCATTGTCTTGACCGATAATCACCGGATTATTTCTATTAAATGAAATATATATATATATTTTCTTTTTCATATTAGAAATTCTTCATTCTAAACTTACGATTCAATTAAATCACATAAATAACCGTAAACATGTGGTGTTTCTTCTGTATCTTCATAAATTGGAAGCCAAGATAACCAGATTTGATGAAGCTAAAGAAATTTTCATAAATAGTTTATTATTTTTAATTCTTCAAAAGAAATCAAATTTTTTTAAAATTACTTTATCAATATTATCCACACATGAATTATTATATTTAAATATTTTTGTAACCGCACTAACTGCATTTTCAGTAGCCGTATTATTTTCAACTGAACGACTATCCAGTGCACTAATCATTGTAAATAATGGTGGTAATGCTTCAGCACATGCTCGTGCATAAACAGGACCACCACTCATACCCATGACACCAAAACCATATGCAGCAGCTTGACGAACCTTGAAAACGAAAACACAAAAAAAGAAATTTTTTTTTTCCATTTTGTTTTTGATGAAAGAAAAAAAAATATTTACTTCAGCTGATGAATCAGCAAGACTTTCAGCCATACGAGTTAGAAAAAATTGTGAATAACGATGTGAATGTGCACCTGTAAATTGTATAACATCATCAAATACACATAATGCCCATTGACGATCAGATACAGAACGTGTTGATTGAAGAAGAGCATAGAAATGTGGAACTAATGTATCGAAATAAACCAAATATGAATCTGTATAAGTTACGAGAAGTGAATGGATTATATCCGATAAACGATTTAAGATATATGCATCAAAATCATCCTAGAAGATAGAAAAAAAAACAAGCATTTTGTTTTTCTTTTTTGTTATACTTAAGACATACGAAAAGTAATGGCGGAGGTATTTGAATTAAGAAGCTTAAAGAAGAACATCTAGCAGTAGATTCACTAGTTTGATATCTTCCCTACGACTAATACTAGCCGTAGTTCTGGACAGAAGACCAGCATGACGTAGAGTTCTCGTACTCAATCGCTTGAGGTCCTCGTACATACTGACTAACCATATATTAGCCACGGAGATAGATGTACGTCACAACTTAGTCAACATGCTCTCGGATAGGTAATCCGACATTTCAACACAATATATATTAGATACAGACCGAACAATGTATCCACTGATCTATGACGGCTGCCAGTGGCGGATCCAGGGAGGTGGCGGGGGTGGCGACCGCCTCCCCCCTCGGGTTTGACTTCACGGTTTTTTCTAGTGGTTTTCCTTGGAAATTTTACATTTTTGTCACATCCGCCACCCCCCTTTCGCTCATTCGCTCTCATTCCACTTATCCGCCACCTCCTTCAAAAATTTCTAGATCCGCCACTGACGGCTGCAAAAAGCTTAAAGAAACTTGCTTTCAATATGATCTAATATTACCGTTACTTATCATAACAAACAGTTCTGATCCGAAATTTTATTATTTTGATAATAGTTGAAAAATGATCAAATATCACAGAAATGTAGACAGTTGTTTTTACTATTAGATCATATGGAGAGAAAGTTTCTTTAAGCTTTTTTTTTTTTATAAGGAATTAAAATACTTCCGCTACTACATTTCGTATACTCGAAGTAAATTTGTTTTTTTTTATTTACTTCTTCAAGCATTTCTTCTTCAGCTTCTTCATCATGATCTTCATCGTGACGTTTTTCTGCACGTTCATTTGAACGTTCGAAATGTTTTTTAAAATGACTATCAAGTATTGTTGTTAATTCTTTTAATTCATCAGTTGTTAAAGATGATACACCTAATGTTTCAATACACTAAAGATAAAAAAATTAAAAAAAAAAATTCAATTTAGAAATGAAATTTCTTTAATTTTTACTTTGCCCAACGATAAAAATAATTCTCCAAGTACTTCATGATCAGGTTCAATTTCAATTGCTTTAAATAATTCTTTATTCATATATTGCCACATTTGACGAACATAATCATCACCACGTAATTTAGCACAATCAAGTAATAATGGTAAAGATTCAGCTGCTGCTGCACGAACACCTAACAAAAAGAAAAAACCAATTATTATTTATTCAATTATTTCATTCGAGATGAAATAATCATTTTCATTAACAATCTTAAATCGAGAAGTAATATATAAGTAGTCAAAGAAAAAAAAAATCAACTAACATTCTCGTGACGTATCTAGGCAAAACAGTGAAATTGAAAATGGTTGGTCTTGGGTGCACCATGTTTCGGTTAAGCTCTTTTACAATCAATTGGCCATAGGCTAATACATTGTAATAAACCGTGTGGATGTATATCAATAAATACCTCTCAGTACCATCCATTGTCGATATGATCATATAAAGTTACTCTATTTTCAAAGGTGACAGTCATGTACTGTTATCGCTTTGCACTGAATGCAATAGTTAGCCTATTGCCATATGAATAAAACATGGAAACTATAGAAGGATGTATATATCGATGTAAATCTATTCAAACGGAAGGAATATCATATACGAAAAATTGAATGATCAAATATATACAAAGTCATCAATTTGAACTTACGAGAAGAGGATATGAGTTTATACTGCAATTTGACTGTAATATCAAATTTTTATTGAATTCAAAAATTTTTTTTTCCTACAAAAATTGATTTAATTGAGATGTTCATGTCAATAATATTTCAGATTAAAATTTGAAAAATCGGAGTCCGACAAAACTTCTCTACTTCAACTAAATCACAATATGGATTCATATCTTTTTACGTTTTGAATCAATTCTAGCGATTCTTTTGTGAAAAAACAAAACGACCTAAAAGGAGTACTAAAGTGTATAGGGTAGAAATTTGCTCACTCCCTCCTTCAAATACATTAACATGGAAATGTCATAGACCATAACATACATTGTTGATATACGATCAAATTCTCGAAGACTAAATAAAAGTATAGACGAAGAAATGTATCTCAAAATAGATAGAATAAAATAATCTTCTTGTGATTAGCAACTGCCACTTCATGGTATTTTACATTTTAATCCTGCAGGAGATTGTACTAATAACTTTTGTTAATATAATGAAGTGTTATATATTTAAATAATTGTTACCTTCATGAAAATAAAATCTAAGTAATGGAACCATTAATTTCGTTGTCTCTTCGACATAATTAACAAAACCTTCTTTTAATTCTCTTGCATAACAAACTAACATTGAACAAGCACTTGCTTTTTCTTCTAAACCTGTTGTTTTTATTCCAAAAGCCTTCAAATAAAGAAAAGAAAAATAAATTTATTTGAAATAAATTTTCAAAAAATAAAAAAAAAAAAAATCTTACTTGATCACCAACATTTAAAACTTCCCAATTATCATCTTCTTCAACATCAGTATCTCCGTCAGCAAGTACAGTTACTTCTGGTTTAAATGCTGCAGCTTTAAGAACAGGTCCCATAACAATAGGTAAATATTGTTCAAAATCTTTGCCTAATATTTTACATATTCGTGTCCAAGCACCAATTAAATAAGCTATTTGTGGATCATCATTTCCCAAATTTTCAAAATCAACTTGAGTTTTAACTAATTCTTGCATAACTTCATAACAATCATTGATAAACTAAATATGAAAAACAAAAAAAAGAAATTTTTTTTTGTTATTATCTTTATTTCTATAATAATTAAACAAACTTTTTCTTTTCCAACAGCTAAACCAATTAAACTAATACATTCCATTGTTTTACCACGTAACATTCGATAATCTGCTGAAACAGCATTTTTAAATAAATATTTCAATTGTGGCATAAATCTTTAAAGATAATAATAATAATAAATTTAATTAATAATTTTTCGTTAAGAAAAAAAAAATAACACAAAATTAACTAACCGATCATAATATGGTGAAAATCCTTCTGCAACTGTATCAGCAATAGCTGCAAGTGTTGTTACAATTTGTTCAAGAACTAATTTTCGATTATGATGAACAAGCTAATAAATAAAAACAAAAGATATTTAGTTTTATCAATCAATCAATCAAGTAGAGATGGAATCAGTCTAATCGCTTTGATATACTGAAACTTTATTTTATAGTAGATTCACGTAAATTACTAGTTTATATCATTGAATGTAGAAAATTTTCAACATACGAATTTCCATTAAAAAAACAACAGTAAAATAGAATACTGATACATTGCGTTATATGTTACTACTAGAAATGTATGAGACTAAATTGAGTTCCGGTCTCATTTATCAGAATCAGGACTATGACAAAAAGGTTGTTCCAACTGAAAGTTAAGATTATAGTTAAATATTTCACGATTTTAAGCGAATTATCTTATAAATTATCAATCAGAATATAATTCAAGAGAAATGATCTAAAACAATGCTAGTTGTAGACTAAATAAATCAGAAAATGAGAAGAAACTTGGTCCTGCACATCTCTAGTCATTACTGAGTTCATTATCTTTTTTCAGATTTTAATCTCAAAAAAAGCATACGATTTCGTTATTCATAAAAGTAATTCAATTATGAGAATTTTTCGACTTATTTCTAAGATTAATTGATGTTTAATGAACGGGTTATCTATTTATAATGACTGTTTAGTTTAAAATTCATGATATAAATCAGAGATGAAATTGGTCTAATGTTTTAACGACCGATATCGGACAGTCTCCATCTCAGATGATCAATTCTTGATAGTTATAGTTCTTTCGATCAATGAAAAATCTTAAAATCAATTAGACAACGGTTACTCAATTGTTACAATGCATCGGTATAAACGATTCCAATGCCTTCTTATTCTCTGTTCTCATGTACTATTCATATTGTATCAGTCAGTTTCATTTATTTTTGTTTAAATTGTCTTTGTATGACGTGTAATTTAAGAAAAATGAGTTCAAATATAGAGTTCAAGATTAGAAAAAATTTACGTAATTCAATATCAGTAATACATAAGTAGAAGCTCATAATACAAATAAGAATTAAATATGAAGATACAAAGTATTGATATGTCATCTAATTTCTTTTTTTATTAAACACATTCTTAAATAACAAATGATCATATGTCATTTAATGATTTATTGACTGCATTTACAAGTTTACATTGTGATTTTTAGATTCATGTTTCAAATTTTGTACTTGATAAGATTCCATACTAGTTTAGTAGTATTAAAATAAGAACAATCCCTTGATCATTTCAATATATTAAATTCTTAATTAAAGAATGTGATCTATTAGCACATGTTATTCAAGAATGTTCTTGTTGAAAAAAAGTTAGATAATGTATCAACATTTTGTATCTTCATATTCAATTGTTCTTAAATGATTCTCTATAAAAATTGAATTTAATAAAAAAATTACTTCTTGATATTTTCGACTTAAAACTTGTTCTAATTTTTCAATAATTTGTGGTAAATGTTCAATAAGTAAACGTGGTGGACAATCTTCAGAAAAATTTACTAATGCAGCACCACCATGAGCTTGTGTTCGTGGATTATCATGATCATCAAGTATTGAAAGAAGACCTGGAATAACTTTAGCATGAAATTTTTTTTGAAATGTTCCTTGAAAATCAGTTGACATTTGTCCTAATGCATTACATGCTGCATAACGAACACGTGGATGCTTAAAATATCAATAACAATAAAAACAAAATTATTTAAAAAAAAAAAAATTTTCTACCGAATCTTTAAGAAATACTAATATTCCATTAACAAGATCATCAAGAATTACTGACATTTCTTTATGACAACCTTCACCAGTTGCTGATAATGCCATTAAACCAGCATGACGATAACGCCAATCAGCTAAAAAAAAAATAAAATTTTTTTTTTTTCTTTTTATTTTATTTTCTTAATAAATAATTTACGATTTTGAAGCATTGTTTGAACTGTATTTAATATATAATTAAGTACAGTTTTACCACCAAGTGCACAAGCAAGACGATCTAATGAACTTTCACCAACGACAGCATTACTAGAAGAATTTTGTTTTTTTTTTTTTTTAATTTATAAATTTTCAAAATTTAAGATAAAGTAAAATTTTAACCTATCATCTTCTTCTTCTTCAATTGTATCTTTTGTTGACCATTCAGAATCATCTTCTAAATCAACCATCATTTCAAGTAATTGAGGAACTAAATAAAATTTTCTTGTGAAATTCTTTTGTTTTTATTTTTGAATCTTTTTTTTTTTTACCAAGTCTAGTCATATATTTTTTTGCTACTTTACGAACCATTCCACTAGCTGTTTCCGAAAGAGTTATAAGTACTTCAAGTGCTAAATGACGACGTGATTCTTCAAATTTATCTTTTTCTTGCATAGCCTATTTTTTTTTAATTATTATTTAAATTTAAATAAAATAATTCAAATATTAATTAACACTAACTTGAAGACATAAATTAAAAATATCATCAATTGCAGGTCGAAGATATTTTGGAACATTTTCAGCTATATCAACCAATGCTTTTAGTACAGTATCATCATCTGTATTAGCCAAACTATGTGTTGTTGTCTAAAATATCAATAGAATTTTTGAAGAAAACTCAAATATTATCTTCAATTAGTTTTTTTTTGTTTCTAATATAGAAATCAATATCTAATCTTAATTATAGAAAATTCTAATTTCCATAGTTATACAGAGAAAATCATTTTCTACAATACTGTATATTAAAGTCCGTTGGATTCAAAATTCTCCAACCCCGAACCATACTTTGATACTCTCAATGAAATTTTCTAATCGGAATTGGATAGTCATTCCAAAGATACTTTTTTCGAGTTTTTTGTATTCGATGACCAGCGTACTGCACAAGATTTACTGTATTACTCAGCGTTTATCAAAAAAATTATTAAAAATAAAATATAGTTTGTTATAACTGATGTACTAATTTTTAACTAAAAATTTCAATATATATCTTTAGTATAGATTTCGAATCAAACGCTGATACTATAGAAAATTAAATGAAGATATTCATATTTCAAAGAATTGATTTTTTTTTTGAAAATTTTCCTTATGATGAAGCCATTTTATTAAATTAAAGCGGCAATAATCCAAAAATGATTTTTGGTATTACGGTGTACACCTCATTAGAATTTACTTCACAACAAGTAGCTTTAGATTATTTCGTAAACAATGAGTTTCAAGAAATTAACACTATCGAAGTCAATGCTCTATGATCAAATTTTCAATATTTGAACGAATGTTTAATGTTTCTTAATTAATTTTTCATAAAACTGAAACTTGAATTAGTATATTTACAAAAAATATATATATGACTAATTTTCAAGCTTTTGAACTCAAAAATTCGAAAAGATTTAGTTTTTTTGTAAAATTATTTTGATTAAAGGTAACCAAAAAATAAACAAAAGATAATAGAATCCCTCCTTTCGGAAAACTGTATAACCTTGGATATAATAAAAGATTTAAGATCTTCTATTACAAAAAAAAATGGTTTAGCCTTCATTCGACCGAATTCGTATTGTTAAATCTATACAAAAGATCATGTTTCTTTTTAATCGTACTATAAAGTTTGATTTAAAAAAATTGAAAAACATACCGAAATAAGATACGGTAAACAATCACGATAAATATTGAGTAATTGTGTATTATCACAATTATGTTTAAGATAAGCAGCAAGTGCTGTTGCAGCTGTATAACGAACTTCTGTATCTTGATCATTTAAACAACTCGAAAAAATTTGATGAATTATTTGTGTTAATTGTTCAGCTTGACTACCAAATATACCCGGAAAAGCTCTATAGTTATATTAAATAAATAAAAAAAAAGCAAAAATTTATTTTAAATAAAAATAATAATAATAATTTACTCAAAAATAATTAACGATGATTGTTTTAAAACATTATGTGGTGAATTAGCTGATTGAAAAAGAAATTCCATAACTTCAGGCCATTGTGATTGATCATTTTCGTCTTTAATTTTAAGGAAAAAAAAAAATAGTTTTATTTATTTTTTTTTGTTAATAATAAAATCATTTTTCTTTTATACCCATTAAATTTCTAGCTAATTCAGCAACAATATAACAAATTTTTTTTCGAATATTATCATCATCATCTAATTGTGTTATTCGAGCGAGCAATTCTTTTTTTAAAGCCATTTGTTGATCAGGGGAATATTTTGGCCAAAAATTTTCAAATTGTGTTTGAAATAAACGTCGAAGTAAAACAGCAGAAAATGCTCGAAGCTTAATTAATTATATAATTATTTCAATATCTTAAGAAATTTTTCTTTTTTTTTTTTTTGTTCTTCTTACCGGTGTATCTAATGCTGTATTTCGTAATGTTGACATTAATAGAATTGTTTTTTGTTCGTCCGGTATCTCTTGATAGATAGCCTTAATGAAATAAATCTTAATTATATTAAATCAGAAGACTTTTAATATTAACCTCGGCAGCAGTACGTTTTTCATTATCAGGTTGTAAACATTCTTGAAGTGTAGCAAGAAATTTTTGTTCATCTGTTGATGGTATTCCTGTCATTGTTTTGATATAAGAAAAAAATATTGAACTTATTGATGGTCGATAAGAGAAAAACTTAAGAGAGATAATATCTATAAAAAATAATTATAAAACAACAATGTCTGAATGAATCAATGCGCCATACAAATAAATCGTTATAAAGACTCAATTAAGAAATGTAGACCTTTGTTTGTTCCAATGATGACATCCAATCAATGATATCTTTCCACTATTTCACAACAATTTTAGGTTTTTATATGTTAATGACTTAATAAACTATGGGAAGATTTGAGAAAAAAAGTATAGATTATGTTTTAAATTTTATAATGAATTATTATTCAAGTTTATAATAGAAGACTGATTGTATTTGTATGACATCTATTGAAACAGATTGCCGAACAGTTGGCATGCATCCAACGACAGCAAACGATTCAAGCTAGACTTCATTGGGTTTGATTGAATCCGATATGTTTGGATAGTGACGAGCATATTAGGAATCATCGATGTGTTTCTAAAAGTTTATGGGTCACCTTGGATGCTTGAGAATTGTAATTGATCGAATACTTTTGAATCCTAATCCGCTTTGATTGATCGAAGTTGCAAATGAGTTCGGTGCAGAAAATTTCTTAAACTAATCAATTTGTTGAATCATTTTTAACTACTTTCACAATACTTCTTCAAATATAAAAAGTCTAGAAGAGTAGAATGTCTAACATTTCTGCAGTACGGAAATAACAGTCATTTCCTGAAATCTAATATCTAAATATTAATCAATAATTTTTTACACTCATATTGTTTTTTTTAGCATAACCGAATACTTTTTTGAAACAGAAAACTATAGTTAAGTCTGATCTCTCACTCAATATCAATTCATTAAATCAAGAAATGAAGTTCATGTAAAATATTTGCGAAATTAGAGAAATAAAAGAAAAAGAGCGATGAAGAACGTCAAAGGTAAAATAATTGGTATTCTGAAATCATATCATTTTATTATTTTGATAAAAGTACTAAAATTTGCTCTTACCCAGAACAGACAACCACAGTCGTAAACCACTATATACGGAGAAAAAAAACATCGTTAACGATCCTCGTATATGGAGTTCTTATACAGACTCCGTTTTGCTCCGTATATGGTCACGGCCATATACGACCGTAACACTGAACCATGTAAACCGTCAAAATATGGTAGTTTATAAGCGTATACGAACTCCGTATTCGTCGACCTTGACAGTTACAACTCTGGCATATCTACCGACGATGTTTGCAAAATCATACATTTTGGACATATAATTATTAGTAGAAGATAATTACTCGTTTAAGTTGAATAGAGAGAGTTGAATAAAATTCTATAACTCTAAAAAAAAAATAAAATATGAATCCAATCTTTGGTTTCTTGGAAGATATGAGCAATTTCCTGAGAGTAAATCTCGTTCATATAATTACACTTCATCGGCAATCGTTTTGAAGATTACATATATATTGATTATGCAATTCATTAATAGAAATTTATTTGAAAGAATTTTTTCATCAATTATCAATATTTAAAATAAAAATAATATATTGCCATTTGTTTAATACCAGTTATACTGAGCTTCAGCTTTACTTCTAATAATAATTTTCTTGAACGTATATGTTTTTCACTTATTGACCTCTTGTTCATAATTACGTATATTGATATGGCCTCTGTTAATTAATAAATAGAATATCAGCGAATGCAAAATGCATTCAACTTTATAAAAAGACAAACATAATAATTTTTTACAACTATTGATACCGCCAAGTGATCGAAGTATTTATTAGAAATAAAAACCGGAGACAAACTCGTTTTTCGTACGATGGGAGCCGGTAATATGAAGTTCTGTACTAACTGAACTTATCTATGGTTCTTTTTGGTAGTAGAATCAAATGCATTAATAATGGATTATTTATTTATTTATATTCTAAAAATAGTTAACGAACACTTAATAGAAGTTATATTAACTGAAACAAATAAATATCTTCAATATTCTAATTAGATTCTGTATTTTATAACTATTCGTAAAATCTATATTCTTTAACATCCTAATGAAGACAATAATGCAATTCATGTTGCCATCCGACTTATTTTTCTTTGCATTAATATGTATTATTAAGACTATTATCGTATATTTTATTTGTGGAATCATAAAGATCCTAAAAGGGCATTCTTTTAAAAAAAATCTGATATTTCGAAAAGAGTTTTAAAAAAAGATTTTATCGTTCAGTAAGCTTCTGACTACATTATTCTTTCTTTCGCCGAACTTTGATATATACTGTTAAGTTTTGCGTAAACGTAGAATTCAATTAGTTCATGCTTTTCAATGTCTGTCCTATTCTGACTCTATTAGATCAATAATATCACTGCCCTACTGATCGACATCCACAATAAGATTTCTTTGCTGCATTAAATACCAAAATGTACGATATTTAGATCAGTTAGAATCAACAGTAGAAATCTTGGATTCATAGAATGCTTTGGAAGATTCTAGAAAATTCTACAAGGATTTAAATACTGCTATTATTGATGCGCCTTTTCTCGATTGATAGTTCTTAGGAAGGAGAAAACCACAAAAACCTCGGGTCAAACTTATAATCGCTATCTTCTTCTAAAATATGTAAGTTTCACAAAAGAATTTTATTTATTTTCTCATCTGTGAGTTTATTATTCATAATTTATAGATGAAATTAATACTCAAGAGCCAAAATTTCAAGTTCATTTTGTAATAGAAGCTCGATAGTTTTTAATTTGAAATAATAATCGACATGAATTTATTTCTTCTTTTTCAACTAATGATCAAACTGAAATAAATAATGAAAAAATTGTTACACTTACAAAAGATTATTCACAAAAAAAAATGACATCGACGCTTATTTATTATTAATATTAGTCGAAATTATGATCAAGAAATAAAATATAGAATGAAAAAATGTGGTTCTCAAATACAAATCCGTGAATTTCCTAATATTCATGGAAATTTTTATTCAAAATTTGATTTACGTGATTTTCCAAATGATATACAAGAAATAAATATATCAACTGGATCTGTGTTATTTGATATAGAAGTTATTTTAGAAACCGATTCAAACTGAATATCACGTATAATTTGCGAAGCATCTGTTGAAATAACAAGAATGGAAATTATATGATCATGTTGATACAAGAACTAAATTTATTAAAGAATTTTTATTTCGAAATGGTGATGATGAATTAGATGCATTAGGACGTGAACGAAAACGATCGATTTTAATTATTGCATGTCATGCAAGTAAACAAAAAAAATCATTTATTCATTTTTTGCATTCTTAAATTCAAATATTTTTGACAGTAACATTTATAGATATTGTTGATTAGCTCGTCGTTCATTATATTTCTATTGAGATGGTTATTGTCTTATATTTTTAATTACATTAATAAGTATTGGTATATTTACTATTTCATCTACGTATTTATCTGTTATTTTAATAAATATTTTTAAGAATTTATTCTCTCTATTCGAGTACAATGCAAAATCGAATTCGTATAAAATGTACAATTTTGCTCATATCGATCGCTTTTCGATGGACTATTAGCAAAGCTTTAGTCAATGATATTGATAAATATGCTATTGTATCCATGATTGTCTTACTTGTTTTCTGTAGTTGGTATGAAATTATTGGTACTATTATTTTTATTCATAATCGTTATGAAGTTTTTAATCCAGATTTACATTGGACATGGTTTGATCGAACATACTTCTTTGTTCTTCTTGGTCTGTATGTATGCATACAGTTAGCAATAGATATTTGGCACTGGCACATGTGCCTTTTACTCAGCAGCGTTATTTGAGAATACTTGATCATTGTTATAAAAAATTAATAGAAGAAAATAAATTGAGATGTCAATCATTATCACGATCGAGTACAAATGATACAATCAATGATAAGTTATATGGTGTAATTTACACAGGTGCTTTGTTCTGTGAATAAAATAGCTGTTAAATATAGTATATTTTAAAATAAAATTTCTGTAGTCATGCGTAAGACATCTATCGTTTAAATAAGAAATATTGAAGGACTGTTCATGTAGAAGATCAATGTGAAGATACTGATTGGAGATGTGTCATGCGAATTTTGATTTGTTTAAGACCATGTATAGTATTGTTATGAAAATAATGTAACGGTATAGGATCAAAACGGAAGATTGATTGATAAAACATTTAATAACTAGTAAACTGAGGACATGATAAATTTCTATTTTCAGGAAATTTAAATTTTTTCACATCATTATCCAATGAATGATAGAAGCTAAAGAATACTTTTTTTACACATTCAATTGAAAGGATACAACTCGTAGTCTAGCATTAGGCTGAGTCAGGACACTCATTTTATTATGAAAAATATATTGAAATGAACTATCTGTCTTTGGGATTAGCTTAGATTAAGAAGGGTCTGGATGCAGTTGAGAGTGTAAAAATAGGATGTATCGACAAAGACAAGAGCCGTACCTACATATCTACACCCTATTTGTATTAAAATCAACTTGAGTAGGAACTTACCATGTTATGAGTAAATTGAAATAAATTTTAATACAATGAATCACTCCTTCAACTACTTTGTAATTATCAAAATGCATTTATTTTTTATGAATTGCCAAAATATCTTATGCAGCGCATAATCATAAGCAAATATGAAAAATATAGAATTATCTCAATTAGATCTTAATGAATATGTTTTATGAAAAAAATTTTAATCTGATTTCATATCGAACTATATATCTACCAAAATTCATTATTTTCAAACGAAAAGAAACCAAAATTTAAGAAAAAAAATCTTTCGTCGTATCTGGTCCGATGAATTTTAACATCTATTAATCGTTTACATTCAGTTTAAACTAAACGGACACTTTTGATAATCAGAACAGAAAGCAAGTTCATGAGAAAAGTTTCAATAAAATGAAAATTTTTGTTCAAAAATAACACATTTTCAATCATGTTTACAGATCATGCGACAATGATTTTGTGTATACAAAGCATGACAATCAATCAACTGTCATTCTGATTCCTTCTAATCAAATTAAGTTTTAATCCATCATACACTATTGAATTTGTAACGAATAGATTCAGTTTATTAATTGAAAAATTTGATGCTGATTCAAATAAAACTATGATGTTGATAATAAAAGAAATAATTTAATGAAAATATAAGTACTATCTCAGTTTATTAAATATTAACATAATCTTATCTTTTAACGGTATACAATTAAATATAGAAAAAAAAATGAACACAATATTCTATACAAACTGTTCACACTCTCATTCATATATTTTTCACATACATTTAAACGATAAATATTATCATATTAATTGTGTATGTTAAGAAATTTTTAGATTAAGTATACATAAGTTCAGCTGCACCTGATAATGATTTGGGTAAATAAAGAAAGTTATCTAAATAAGCAGCTAATTCTTCAACATTACATGAATTAGCTGTTGTTCGACATGTATCAACAATAGTACATGATAATTGAGATTGTGTTGTTGTTGTTGATGAATTTACTTCTGCTTCATTAATTGATGGAAGTATTGATTGTGTACGAAATAAAGTTATTGTTGGTGATGAAGAATGACGAGTTTGAGGAAGATTATATGTGGATAGTGAACGAAATCTTTTTAATAATGATGATGAAAGAGAAAAATGCATTGAACGAAATAATGAAACATTTTCATTTCGAATTATATTTGATTTTGTTATTGATGATGAATGTAAACGTTTAAGACGCGATGAACGAAATGCTTTTACTTGATATGATGGAACAGAATGAAATTTTGATGATGAGAGAGTTTTAAGACCAAATGTACTTTCATCAATTAAATTACATAGTTGATCAATATCAGAAACTGATGAAGATAATTTATTAGAATTTAAGATTTTTTTTCTTGCTTCAATTTTTTCATATTGATCCATTTCAACATTCAAATTAGACAAAAATTAAAGCATGAGAGGAAAAAAACTAAAATTCTTTTAGATTATACGCTTATCTAAATATAACAATAGAATCATAGATAAAAACCTTCTAGACGATAAAGACAAAGAAAAATGCATGTATTGATCGATGATTCATCAAAATCGCGTGTGTTTAAGATTTTTGTCGATTGTGCTTTGGCGACATAATTATTATACATTTGCCTTTCTGTTTTTTATTTTAGTATATGAGAACTAAATGTTTTTATTGAGAAAGTTTTTATTTAAGATACTAAAAAGGGATCTTTTCTAATAGTTTAATTTATTATTTGAATAATAGAGATGTCGGTAACAATCAAGGGTTTGATAATTGCATACTATTGGTGCTTTTTAGCCAATTATTTTACTCAGAAAATATGTAGTATAGTGTACATACGTGACCTGTGGTCACTTCAATAAATAATCTTGGTACTGGAGCAATTCGTAAGAGCTATTTGTCGAAATTTCACAATAAAAAAAAACAAGTATCCATTTCAATTTTAAGTTAATAGTATTAGCGAATGGCGAGACTAAGAAATGTAGAGTATCCTTGAGTAAATCATTGTGATAATCGTTATCTACCTCTCCTTTCGTATAACGATTCAAGTTGACACCGATTGTTTGCTTGTCACATTAAGATCATTTACATTCGTTCGAAGACCTGGAGAAGATAAGGAACATTTTTACTTTAAACACACCTATCACAACGCCCTCACCCGCATGCTGTGATGTGCGTGTGTAATTTATACCAATCAATATGAAGTGTGTTTAAAGTAAAAATGTACCGAAGATAATGCATTATTCTTGTCCAACCGATTTATGAAATATTATATTGCAATCAGAAGAGAAACGCCCCCCCCCCCCCCCCTGGATTGATGACATCGGATGGCTACGTGCTCTGAGGACGACAGAATGGCTCCATTTTGGTCTCTGGCGATCAGAGTGGCTCGAGTGGCATATCATGATAGAATCTTTGGATGAAAATTCCACTTATTTTGCTGGTTTCCTGAGTGTGAGAGCGATTAGGTTTTTCTCTCGAGTATTTAAAGAGTACAAGAAAAATTGCTAGATCTTGCTTTGACAGTAGTTCAAGCATATTTTGCTAACCAGCAACATCTGCCAAGAGCCTTGGATGAATCTCTCAAATTTAATGTTTGATAACGTTGTAACTGAGTCATTTTTCTCAAAATGAAACACTTTGTGCTTCGTTTCTATCCTCAGCGCATTTGATGTGTTGATGAAAGAACGCAAACAATTCGTGCTCTATCATTGTTTTCATCATTTTTTGCTTACATAACCATTTTCTCGTCTTCGAACGACAGGGCTTGCTGGCAGTCATATTCTAGTCGAGTTGCTTAAGAAAAGTAATACAGTAGCGGCTTTCGTTCGTAGTCGTGATCGAATCGATTCTACCCTGCTGGATTCATCAAAGTTGATGGTGATTGTGGGTGATATTTTGATAAAGAGTGATATTGGACGTGCTTTGGTCTTATGCATCACACAGGATAACTTCGACGTGGTGATTTCTAGTGTGAGCGAAGGTCTTGATGCTAAACTGAATTTACAATCGAAATGAACTCGTCTCCTCCTTGATATTTTCAATGCAATTGGTACTACGGCAAAGAAATCTCGCTTCATGGTATTCGCTGGTTTTGACATGTTGGATGTGAACGATAACGGGAATCAAAAACAACTTCCGAAACATACAGCCGAACATCCGACCATGTATCGTGCAGTGGCCGATGAACATGAAATTATTTACAAAGTGATACAACAAGACAAAGATCTCGAATGAACTTTGTTATGTTCACCCAACATCACCGATGAATTAGGCGATAGAAACTTCGTCGTATCGAAAACCGTTTCTCTAGAATAATGGGTCAGCATTACAAATATTTAACAGAAGAAATCATGGATGACATACGAAATAGCATATAAATTGAGCGATTGAAGTGAAACTATCATAGTAAAATGCACAAATAACATGAAATCCCAGGTCCAATAAAACGGCGTCGTAAACGGCCTGAAACGGCTATAAAACGGCGATTAACGATGTAAAACGTCGATAAACGGCATCGTAATCCGTCATACCAGATTACGGAAGCAAAACCAAGAAAAAACGATGGCCGTTTTCTAACGATAGAAACGGCTCGTAATACGGTATGACGAATTACGGCGAAATAAGGCCAAAATTAATGCAATAATTCGCCGTTTTATAGCCGTTTCAGACTGGATAAGACGCCGTTTCCGACGGCTGGAATGATCCATGTTGGAAGAACCTTTTTCGGTTTATTTGTCTTCGTTGTGAGACTGCGATGTCTCCTATTATTCATGATTTCAACAATTATTGTAATTATTCAGTAGTGTTTGAATCTCTGCATTGGACGCTAAACCTGTTTGTTTTTCCCATCGACTGAAGTGACGTTGATCAGAAATGGTCAGAATAAAAGTGTGAAGATTAGCAACGAATTAGTTGAATCAATGAGTGAGGAGATTTGAACTTTTCAAGATAGAATTCCGATAGCTCGCCGAAATCAGTTGGGTATCTTCGGATATCATTGCGAGTCTCTGACCATCTACTTAATGACAAGAAAGACGAAAATATGCTGAACGAACAGAACAAAAAGTTCACGACGCAAGAATATGAGATCAAAGAAAGTGAAGCAAGCAACTCATAGACAAATAGTGTTATCAGACGCTGAAAAGAATTGAATAGTCACATGTGTCCTTATCAAAAGACATACCAAAGTTTGTCCTTACGTAGATTTGGATGTGAGTGGGAGTCTTGTAACCACCAAAGACGTACATCCACCCTGACTAAAGATATGCAACTTTAGTAAAAACACTGAAATATTGACAGTGTTTTATCAGCAATGAGTCTACTGATACACTGACTACACTGGATCGGTGTTCACTGGAATATTAGCATACTCATACAATATGGATATGTCAGATAAATCAGTAAACATCAATCCAGTGTAGTTAGCGTATCAGTAACTGTCAGTGCTTCAATGATCGCTAGTGTTCAGTGAATGTCGATCTAGTTTATCCAGTGCATCTCTACCTTCGAATGAATCGTGAATAAAAATATATAGAGAGAGGATCGATTAATTCAGTCATCATCAATGTTTATGATGCTGCTTATGTGCTCGGTATAGAATCATCTTCTAGGATACGTTGTAAACTCGATCGTGCTAGAGAAGAAGCACATCAAGCTAATATTACTCCTTTCGCTTATCTTGAAGAACTTCAAAACGATTTCACGTCGTCCAAGTGACCTTAAACACGAAACTGGTCAACATAACAACTGTGGTAGTTTATGTCGATCCTACCAGGATCGAACCAAAAGCACGAAAATGAATCAGTCACCATTCGCTGCACTAAGCAATAGCTCATCCGTACCCATCCATACATTCATTCATCAAAAGTTAACATTGAAGTGCGTATCTTGATCCAAGCATCCAATGATTGATATGCGTACAGAAGTGATCTCTATCATTCACTTTTGTTTTGCATCACCTTGGTGCATCTTGTAGGTTACACACTTTAGTAAACATTTTCCTCTCATTTATTTATTCGCTACATGTAAAAAGATTCTTTTGCAAGTCGAATATCAATTTCTTTATTTTGAATGAAGATGAAAAAGTTATAGAGCGTCAGTCTGAAGAATCAAACGAACAGATGGCTCACAGCGAATATGAAGCCAATTGTTAGAAGCAGTGTTATCGTTGTTGTTATTGTGGATGCCGTGTTACAAAGATCGCCTTTACAGCAGAAATTTACCCGTGGAACAGGAACGCACACAGAACTTCCACCACCGCGATCAATCCGTTTCAAACCTTCGACACCAAAATCGCGTTTCTATGAAAGAGAAGAACACTCGTCATCTGTCTATCGATACGGAAAACGTACCCAACAATAGTCATTATCACCCACTAATTTTGTTTGCTCTTGCGCCAAGTTGATCGGATCTTTGCAATTTTCGCATACAAAGCATCGTCGGGCCCGTAATGTTGGGTTAACTGATGCGCGCTCATTCGAAAGTTTCGAGCATGTTGTCAAACAACAGATGAACAGAAGAAATCCGATAACGTAGACGTTTTGCATAGTATTTTTATAGATTAGATTGTGTGCACAGGATATACGAAATTATGAAGCACAAGCTCCGCTTTCGAATGCTATTTATATATGGATGATGTCTTCGTTGACGTGAAGCATCAAGTTACAATGTTCTGTAATTGATCTCTAATAGGAGGATTGAAGCAATGTGCAGATCAATGTTTTTTGTTATTTCAGAAGGGTTGATCAATATGAGTTAGGATCCGATTTCTTGTTTCGATAGGAAGATTATTGACTACGTTGACATGCTTTTTTTAATCATTTTCCACAATTCATATTCAAATAACGTACCTTTTCATCGTTGAAAATGATTTCTTCTCACTTATGATAACATAAAAATGAATCGATTACACATACAAAAGCAGCATTAGAACAAAATAGAAAAAAAACTAGATAAACATTCATTCTATAATTTCTTTCTTCCTTTTTAGTCAATTTCGATAGTGATACGAAAAACAAGACGGTAATAACAATAGCTGGATAGATTAGATCCTTTTGCGTATGACTATCAAAATGGCTAAAAGAAAAAAAAAGAATGCATAGAATGAATGATTATCCTATTTTATTCTGATTGTGTTTTTGTATGTACAGGGTGTTTCAAAAGTCACTTTAAAAAAAAATTTGAATATCTCCCTTACGGCTCGAACAAACGAGCTGATTGTTTTGTCAATAATAGAGGCATGTTCAAAGTTTATATCCATAAAGACATACCTAGAGAGATCCTTTGTTAAGTATCAATATTGACATCGACAAACAAATTTTACTTTTTCACAGATAGGAGAAAAAACAATATACTTAGCAGAAGGTCTCTCTAGGCATGCCTTTATGAATATAAAGCTTGAACGCACCCATATCATTGATAAAAAAATCAGCTCGTCTGCCAGAGCCATAGTGGAGATATTCAATTCTGCTTTCCGGCAAAGTGACTTTTGCATCACTCTGTATATCGGTTTTTTCCTATCTGTGAAAAAGTAAAATTTTTTGTTAATGTCAATAGTGATACTTAACAAAGAGTCTCCCTAGGTATGTCTTTATGGATATAAACTTTGAATATACCTCTATCATTGACAAAAAAATCAGCTCATTTGTTCGAGGCGTAAAAGGAAGATATTCAAATTTTTTTTTTAAGTGACTTCTGAAACACCCTGTATAACCATTAATTTCTATTTTATCGTCAGTCTGCTGAAGTCGTTTTAATATATCCAGCCCGATTCAGTTTTATCACATAATAGCTCTAACAGATACATTTTTGTATGTATTCATTGCCCTTTTCATTCTATGCTGACTCGTTGTTTTCTCTGATTGCTATATCACGTGGACAGTTATACCTATGCATCACACACTGGTTTTTACCAACATGACGTATTGGATTTTCCCAATATTTTATCACATGTTCTATATTGGACTTTTCCTAATAATATATTCGTTTACGTCATACTTGGTATTCTCCAACATGCCCTATAGTTAATCAAGTGGCAAGATAAAAGAGATGTTTTGATGATACCCGCAAGACTGTCGCATTCAGCAATTGTGGTAAACACTGGAAAAAACAATATACGCAATGAGCCCATTATGAAGCCACAAGTTGTACTAGACTATAACGAGGGAAGACAAGGTAGTGACTTGTCAGATCAACTATCAACACACTATACATGCCTCAGACAGTCTATAAAATGGTATAAAAAGGTGGCATTTGAAACCGCAGTAGTTAATAGTTATTTGATTTACAAGGAAAATTATGCCGCAAGTGGCATGACCATTGTGCAGTTTCGTGAGAGTCTCATACGGTCTTTACTCCTTGGTACGCCATTTGAAAAGCTAAAACCTGATCCGAGACAACGATCAGAAAGTCGTTCGAAGCACAAACCCGCTGATCACAAGCTCGAAGAAAAGGAAGGATTTGCGTGCAGTGTCTGAAGGCGCTGTGCTAGTAGCTATGAGAAAAGCAGCGAACAACAATTAAGAAAAGCGAGCATGCTGACAGCAAAGAAAATAAAAATCTTCTGTACTGACTGTAACAAACCTTTTTTTGTCTTGATTGTTTTAACGAGAAGCATCATGCTATGGAATAAAGAATTCAAAAAATACTGAAGATAGAGCGGGTGATACATTATGTGTAACCTCCTGCCTAAATAAAAGGCAACAGAGAGCGGTTTTCTATAGTTTCTTCATAAAATATAATGTGACTCACCATTGGGTCATATCGGGCTGAATGTGTTAATAAAAATCTATATTTTGATTTATAAAATGCACATATTACAGCAATTATTGAACATGGTGATTTATTGCTCTATTTAGAGATACATTTGTTTATTTTACATGAACAATCACAAGTCCAATTATTATTATTGTTATAAATGGTGATTTATATCCTGCTCAAGTTAATGGTGGTATAGATGATCTGGGTTATATTTTATATATTGTTCTGATGATGGTGGCAACAATATGACTGAAAACTCAACAGAATAAAAACAATAACAAATTTTTTCACTTACTATTATTCATCTATACCTTATTAATTATTATAATGACATCAAAAATTTTCTTCCTAAATAAAATACTCATTTATTCAATATCGTATTATTTTTTTTGATGCTCTTGTTGCAGATATATTACTGACACAAACAAAATATGTTTTATATATATTTTATTGAAATAAATAATGATAAATAATACAGAAAAAATGAAAAGAAAAAAAAAATACTAAGCATATAAGAAGAGAAAAGAAACAGGTTGCGGGAATATAAGCAAAGGAACCTAAGAATTCTAAAGTGTAATGATCGAGGGGCCCATGATATTGGTTCATTTCTTTCGACCTACTATCAATGATCAAACACTAACCCTCAGAGAATTATTTCGCAATGCTTTGGAATTCCTTTTGTCTGAATTTACAGAAGAAACGGTTGAGTAACTCCATCATTTTTCAGCAAGATAGAGCATCAGCCCATTTCTTCAAATCAGTTTGTGTATGGCTGAACAAAATCTTCTATGGCAAGTAAGTCAGAAAATGTGGACCAACTTCATGGGTCTCTCGATCATTACACTTTAGACCATTGAAATTCTATCTATGAGTCTGTCTCAAACCAAATGTCTACAATATAATCACAAAAGATCTCTATGGTTTAAAGACTCGAATAATTATAGAAATTGATATAATAAAAATAAAACGCTTCATGATTTCTTTTTTTAGTTGTAAAACATGTAAACTTTTTGTATTGAAGTGAAAGGTATTATTTTTGTAGAATATTTATGAACTTTGTCTTTATGAAAGAAAAACGTACTGCTCTTCTCTTTCAAATTAAAAAAAAATTATTCGATTAACTTTGATAAATAAAGGAGTTGTAAGCAATTCTTAAGTGGACACGACTTTTGGAACATTCTGTATATATAATAAGAACAAGGTCAAGTATCCTGCTGAAAATCCTTTTAGTACTCGAGTACTTGTTACAAGTGCATGATGAGTTCAAAGTTATACTAATAGTATTTCTATAGATTAATTGCCTTAGCATGCACGAGCATTTTAAAATTGAGTACCCAACTGCCTAACAGGTGCTTTCAGTTACGGAATTACTGAAAAGTTCCTATGGCATACCACGTAATAGCAGAGTATTCGAAAATATAACATAGCAATTCTGTTTTTTGACACATTCACTAGAGTAATTATCATTAAATTGTTTTTGGTTTTCAATTCCATTCTCTTTCATTTCACGGTCTCAGTTCTGGTTTTGGATAACATAGATTGACGAATTCGAGTTCCAGTTTCATTTCATTTTGTGGAGCTCACATATAGCTTCGAAGGAAATAGTGAGTGTAAGTTTTAAATCGCTTTTGCACGCTCCCTCCTCCCATTACAGACCTTGGTAACCAACGACAACAGACTCCTTTTCCAAACTTCCTTCGTACTGTTCTATAGCATTCCAAAGCTTTCGTTGAAATTTGAATGACTGAAAAACGCTTGTGAATGTTCTAAATAACACATTTGCTGATTTTTACTCACCTAAAAATTTATATTTAAGATGTCAAGGATGATGGGTCGTAATGCATTGATTTATCACAATCCTCATATGGTCAACATAAAGAGTGCAAAGTTAATCAAGCTGTAAGTTTGGAAAACAATCAATATCAGTGTTTGAGAGTGTATCGAGATATACAATAGTGTGATGAGACCTGTTGTACATAAAATAGCAATGTACAACAGGCTTATTTGCCAGTTCAATCAATGAATAGAATAATAATAATGTTAAATTAAGAAAAAGAGAATACGAAAAAGAAAAATAACGCGTGAATAGGAACAAGGAAAACAAAAAACATAGCGTCAGTAAAAAAAAGAAAAATTTCTGTTCAAAATGCAGAAATAAATAAGACAGATGGCTTCTCCGGCAATCGATTATCTTAGAAAACAATTATAGTCTATGAGATATTTTCCACTTTATGTATTTTATATTTATACAATGAAGCTACAGAACACATTTCAGCTCCAAAGCGGTTGTATTAACAATTTTTTTTGTTTGGAACCATCGCATCCTAAACATCAGACTGAAACAGTTCGAAACCCATGTCATGGCAAATAATCTTTCTCTTTTATAGACTGAAATTTTGTAACTTATTTTTCATAAAATCATTTGATCAGTAATAAAAATCTAAGACAGATTTTAACATAATTATTGGATATTTTTTTTTTTTGTTCTGAATTTTCATATTGACATACACATGTACAGCTAGAGCATTGTACAGGACAAGTAAAAAGAAAGAAAAAAAGAAAGATTAAGTATTCAATACATAGAAAATATTAATATTAAACAGTAAATGTTAGTCAATTCTGACTTGATTGGCTGGTGCTTTCTTCATCAACTATCATTTGAGTATCTTGTGTTGAGTTCGATACAGTTTCTTGTTCTTGTTGTTGCTGTTGTTGATCTGTATTATTTGTTGTAATAGGAACTGTTTTATCAGCAACAATTTGTGAAGCAAGTGTTGGAGCTAATGTTGGTGCTGGCATCCATTTATGAACACGCATAGATGTTTCATGAATGGTTACCCATCGTTTTTCCCATTTTCGTACAGCTTGTGATGCATAAGAATATTGAAGAGCTCGTTTAAGATCAGGATCATTTGAATGATGAATTCGACCTCCATAAACACTACCACTACCACTATTACTGTAACGATTCGATGAACCTGATGATGACCCGCCACGGGCTTCACTCCGAAGACGAGGTACAATCATTTTAATCTACAAAACAATGAAAATCTAAGAAAACAGTTTGTTTTTTCGTCAAATTGTCAACAAAAGACAATCATACAAAATAAATCTGATTCATTCATAAAATCTATTGGACTTAGTTACTTTTGAAACAAATTTTTATAATTATTACTTTCATTCTTTGAATATAATCATCACGAAAAAAGAAATATTCAGATTTAATTTTCTACGAATGAAAATTTTCAATTAAGACCTCTGCTAAATTATAGATGTCGCTCAAATTGTTTTCATTATTATTAACTAATTTTTCAGAGTGATATAGAGAATAACGCCAGCTATGAAAGCATAAATAATAAATTACTTGAATGGTTTGATTTATTTTAAAATTTTTTCATATTCGGTATTTTTTGAAATAAATTAATTTCATCGAGATTTTAATTTTAATTGAATAACTTCAATCAAGCGAATCTTTGAACACCATATCTCTATTATTGTGTACAATAGCCGATAAAAGTATTTACATTTGAAAGAAAAATATGCTGAATAAAAATTCTAGTTTACTTTATTAAAACCTACGAAAATTCAAATTTACTATAACAACATGATAATGATTCGAATGAAATAAAAATTCTTCATTATGAATATTAAGTTCTTTGTTTTTGAAATTTTATTGTTTTTTTTTTTATGCACAGAAGAAAATTTTAACTAACAAGAAATTCTTTATTTTTGGCATAAGGATTGTGAACGTGGATTCTAGTCTTCTCTCCACCTCCATTTACACCCATTGTGGAGACATCACTTTTTTTTCGAAAATTTTCTAGGTTTTATTTTTTTTTCTTCGAGAGTTTTTTTCCTTTGGCCTCTCCATGATCAACCATTAAGTTTGATATCTAGTTTATTTCTTATGATAATAAATTCACAAGTAAATGTGGTACAATCAATGTATAACAATTTATTGATGTGTACTTTCTTTATCAAATGTTTAGGAAACTCATAAATATGATGAAGAATAATCTTGTAGTTTTGAATTTTGTTGCCGTTACTTGTATTAGGAAAACTGAAGATATTTACTACCATGATTCAATCTGTCAAAAGATTTCGATGAAAAAGTCATTTCACAGAGAAAGAAATTGAATTGGTGATGAAAAAATCCACGGCAAAAAAAAAGTAATGGTCGAATCTATAAATTCCTGTGTTTTTATAATCTGATTCATCAACTTCACTTCTATTGTATTATTATACACTTTTTCATCCAGTAATTTTTATCAGTAGAAAGCATTTTCTACAAGACAGAGCTAAGCAAAATACTCGAATATCAAGCACTGTAAAAGACGAGGGTGGATCAAGCAGTTTGTCTGATCACAAAATATTTCAGTCCTTTATCTTGAAATTAATTCAATGACGACTCCTAATATCATTACAGCGGTTTATTCCGCTATGTCTCTCAATCAAGTTTCGAAGTCACACTCGTATCCCTAGAAGAATAATCAAATTTTTGTTGAACTTCAATAGTTATGCTGAAACGGCATTGAACACATGTTCCAAAGTAATCATTGCCAAACTCTGCAACAATGTAGAACTATCAATCGATAAGTCATCATTACTAGTCATTTGCAATTTTAATTTTCCATAGCACAAAAAATCTTTCAAAATATATCTTGTACTACACTATTTTTCACTGAATAAAATACGCTGACTCTAAACATTGTTAAAAAAAAATTATGATTTCGCAAAAATTGACCAATTGTAATGGAAATTTTAAATAAAACAATCAAAATAATAAATTGGTTTTAAGACAAGAATATTTCACAATGAAGCATATTTTATCTGTCGATAACAGAATCAGTGTTAGAATAACTATTCTTTAGAGTACGAAAGCTCTAAGTTACAATGAATATAGAATCTTTTCAAAAGATGTATGATGCGATTTAACAATTTTTTTTTTCCGAATGGTTAGCTGCATACTTGATGGACACTAACTAAGTACTGAGATAGATGAATAAAATGAGAAGTCAGTAGATTTTTATTTCAGTGAATTTATGGTAAAAACAAATAGGCTCTCCTAGAAATACAGTAGCGGACAAAAATCCCCTCTTGGTATTTTGGCTGCTATACATGTTGGAGGTCTTAAAATTTGTGTGTACATACTACACTAAGGATTTAGTTGAGAAGTACGAGGTCGCTCCAATTGTTTAAATACAACGAGATTTATGATGAAGGACGCTTTTCTTTGCTTAAAACTTTTAACATAAAAAAAATATTGCCCACTGATTTATTCGTTACCTGTTTCTCAAATATGTGACTAATTCTGAATATCTTAGCATGCAAGTAGAGCCCAGTCTATGCTTTTTTTTAGTCCAAAGATCACTTAATTTAATTGAAGATTGTTGTCTTTGGATGGCTCTGGAAATCCTAGGAAAAGTTGATGAAATTACTACGGTAGATAGCCGGAGCCAGCCACTAAATAATGAAGAATGGACCTACTTACAAAGTTCTTCTTTATTAGACTTATGAAATTAAAAGGATGAATAGATGCGATTCATTACCATTCATCATAATTCTCGTTCTATTTAAACAATCGAGACAAGGTTGTGTCTCAGATCTACATTCTTAATAGAATATGTGCACTATATTTGATAGCCGAGTGCAACAAATGTTTATAAAAAAAAATGAAAAACTATACGGTACAATTTTTAAACATTGCGCTTATAAAACCGATACAATGTGTATTGTATAGATATTACAATATAAGTAAAATATGACTTTTTTGCTTGAGAACTTCCAAAGAGATAAACAATAAATGTTTAATATCAATTTATATTTAATATTATTGTACTTACATCTACATCATAAAGATAACACCATGTTTTATGTACATAAAATATTAGTTCTTCAAAATTATACTTAACTATGATTGTATTATTTAATATGGTTCATGGCATTTCAGTTATTTACATTTGTGGTATCACACACATATCTATGCATATGTGTGTAACGGTCAAACATGTGAATGCGAAAGAATGAAATAAATGCAAATAATTAAAACTATAATCAATGACTTCGGAGGCTAATTGGAAGATTTTTGTTAATTTTGACCAGATTTTAGGGAAGGAAGTTGAGCGTTTTTTTGAAAAGTGGTGAGAAAATAAAACGAATAATGTGCTAGAACTTCGCTGGAAAAAAAAACGAAAATTTCTCAAGATGGGATGATCCTCCCTGCTCCGGATACTTCTGTCTAGTACAAAAGAAAAATGACAATTGAAAAGTCGTTCACTAATTATTTACTAGTTTTCTCGATCAAATAAATCAAATATATATATCTATTAATATTGTGTTGTTTATGCCATTAAACATATACTACATCAGTATAGTATATACAATGGTTTGCAAAAAAACTTGGAACAAACTGACAGTATAAATATTTTATATTTTCTAGATTCCCTTGAGCATTTATTTTACTGTTATTGTAGGTTTAGACTTACTAGACTATCTGCTAATAATATTTGTATATTTGATTAATTTCTATTTTGTCGCTCTTTATTTATAACCTGACATGGTAAAGGTAAACAGACTAAAAACACATTATATTTCTGTATTATATTATTGGAACATGGGAATTCGTTCTGTCAGAAAAATCCACTGAGATACGAAGATACCATTGTCTACAATTAGTTATCAGTTGAAAAAGCTCCGAACTCAAGATTTTCTACAACATCGAGCAAGCAAATGGTTGAAAATCGACAAAAATTTCATGTTTGAGATTCTACCAGTTATCATGGAACAGTTGGTTTTCATTCATTTCAAAATATTAGAGCAGTGATTATTACATCAAAATATAAGGAAACAACTCCATTTCCAATGCTAAACGACAATCTAATAATACATGTCGAGTTCAACAAAATAACGACCGCAAGCATCGATCTTCAACAACTAAAAGATGGTTGGTTGCTAATGTTCCACTTATTATAGACTGACTATTGAATAGTCCGAATCTCAATTCGCTTGAAAATATGCGGACCATTATGAAACATCGGATTGAAAAAAGAAAAGCAACAAATGTTAATGAGGTGAAAATTTTTATCGATGAAGAATGGAAAAAAAATTGAAAAAACTGTTATAATCAATTTGATTAACAGCATGAAAAATAGATGTTCCTTAGTTACTGAGTAAAAGGGAAGACGAGTTAACTATTGAGCTGCATATTGTAAAACTGTATATTACTATGTATTAAATAAAGAAATATTTTTTTTGAAAGTAGTTGAAATAGGCGTCAATATAGACTAAAAATTTGTTCCAAGTTTTTTTGCAAACTATTGTATATAGTTCCAAAGTCAATTATAGATGACTGTAGTTTTGTATATATCTCCAGAAAAATAATTTTTAAATCAAATCTGGATATTATATTAATGCTATGGAATAATAATCTTGTCACTCAAGAAATATTCTATATTAATTGTTAGGTGTACTATTTAAAACTCAAACGAAAACATGATGTACTGTTGAAACATTTTCTTATTTATTTTTCGTTATAATTTTTAGTTAGAAAATAAATATTATTTGATATATATATATATATATACATTCATAAGAGTATTTGTATTTTTTGACTGTACAATTGTTGACGATACCTTGATGACGAAACTAGTGAGTGAATGAATGAAAAGGCCTTGATGAAATATTGTTGATAATAAACTGCTCATGATATTCTTCTATCAATAAATATATTTTATGAAAAGCAATCAAGAAAATTGAAAATATGTTTTTACTAATGATACAATAATTTTAATTATTTCAATATAAATATATCTTCATGTGTATATATTTTTAACCAAAGGTTTTGACATTTAATAGAAACAAAAAGACAAGAAATAATGTTCTGTTTGATTTACTTGACATAATGAATAACAAAGGTCACGCTCTTCTTAAATGTAATCTTTTCAAGCATCATTTTTCATGTAGTGATTTCAACATATATATAGGAAAACATTCGCTTTTCTTTTTACGTTGTTCTATTCTTTATCGTCTTCTTTTTGCTTTCACTTTCGTTTTTATTCTTATTTACCAATGCAACCATTTGTATGAAGTAGTAAAGATTAACTTTAACCGCAACAATAACAACAACAACAACGAAACCAATACTGAAATATAAATTGAAAATTCTGAGAATTGCTCTATGGTTTTATAATGAATAGTCAATTAATCGTGCGGTTTGATAAGAATTTGAAAAGATATATATATATATATGTATGTAAATATATTTATATATATAAGTATAGTTTTTCGTTCTTTTGATAAAAAATGAAAAAAAAAAGTGCCACGGTTGCTTTTTTTCTTCTTAGTTCCTTTTTTTTTCTTTTTCTTTTTCTTTCTTGACTACTAATGTCGTTTACTTGGATGTAAGCAGACAGACAGAGAAAGTGTCTCTTACATCAAGTGACTAAGACAACGTAGTATACACATGCCAATTAGATTCATTTTTTACTCAGGTAATAATAGTAGTAGCATCAGGAGACCTTGAGACCTTCAGTCAACGATAGTTGAATAGTGACCTTTGACAAACAATGTATTCGTCTGTAGACATGCGCCAGTGTCAACGGCAAATCTTTTACTGAATATCAAAGAACGAGGAGTACGACAAGAAGGAAAAAAAATGAAGAAAAGAAATTTATAATGTAAGTTACAATCATAGAAAAAAAAAGAAGCACGAAAAACGAGCAAAGGTAATAACATATGCATAAATATTCATAATCAAGATGTTCTAAAAGCAACATTCGATTATTGAGAAATTTCCATAAATTATAAAGATTGTATAATTCTTTCATTGTATTCATTATCATTACAGTGAAAAGAACAATTAATTGCACTTGATTAGTCAATCGAATAAACCCCGAAACCACATACTTTTTTTGCTGATTCGTGCACGTGTCATTATAACTATACACAACAACGACACGTAGGTTAGTGAAAAAAAAAACCCTTTCTCTCTGGTTTGATTTTTCAAACCATATAATAAATCCACTTTCAAACTAATGTAAATGATTTTTTTTTTATTTTGATTTTTTTCATGTATCTATACAGGTCACGGGAATGAATACTTCATGTGAGGAGACTTTTTTTCTTTTGAGATTTGGTTATTTGACGCCTACATGCCATTTACAATCGATCTTTTGTGTATGACATGAGAAATAGAGATATTGCACATGCAGGTGATACAAAAACTATAAGAGAAAAAAGAGCACTATATATATCTTGATTTTTTTCTGACAAATAGTAATATGGCGAGTGTTAAATCAGTGTGGTATTATTGCTATTTATTTTTTATGTTGTTGTTATCGTTGTCAATGTCATAAATTCTCACTTTCATTTCGTACTGTGAATATATTTAAAAGAGCGATGTCTACTCATTTTCTTTTTACTAAATATAAAAAAAATATTGTGCAGTGAATGTGTGTGCACACATCACATCACATTTCTATCATTATATAAAACAACATTCTTCCTATAATTTGTTTTCTGTTTTTTGTATACACTTTTTTTTTTAATTATTACCTTTTCTTGTTAAGGTAGTCTAATAGTGAATTGATATCAAGTAGAAATATAAAATAAAAGAAAAAAAAAAATGATGTTTCTTTTTAAAAGTTACAATATAATACATTTTTTATCCTTGTTTTTTCAATAATAGAAATAAAACTAATATTTATCCATTGAAAGACGAGCTTCTTCTATTTCAATCAGTATTAATATAATCAGTTTGAGATGACAATTTTTTTTTTTATATTCGTACTTTTAGATGGCAACTTCAACTCGTCAGTATGGTCGTCGTGGAGCAAGTAATATGAATGCTATTAAAACAGCTAGTTCTGATTCTGGTGTTCCATTATCTCCTTCATCTACGATGGGTTCACTATCGACACCACCTCGTCGATATGTTCTTGATGTGCCAACTAGTCGTATAACACGTACAAGTGGTACATCAACTACTCAAGTAACGGATGAATATGATGAAACAAATGTACATCGTTCAAGTGGTGGTGATGGTACAATAACTTATTCAAATGTTTTTACGACTAATGCCTATAATAATGATGCTGATCAATTATCACGATCAGGTTCTAGAGAATATTATTATCGTGATGGTGGAATTGAATTATCAACATCAACAACAGATCGTTATTTAGAAGATTCAACTATTAAACAATTAATTCAATCAAATGCATCATATACAAATACAATAGCTGAAGATGAAGAAGTTAAAGCATTAACAGCAAGAGCTACACCTGATGTGAAAAATTATCCAATTAATGTTGATCCTAATCCAGAATTAATTGTTCGACCAAATACACAAAGATTAACATATAAACAAGATATTGCTGTTAGATATTTAAAACCAAATACACCACCACCACCAGGTGTAAGATTGTTTTTTGTTTATCTTGAATTTATCGAATATTCAATGAATCAGAATTAAATATCATAAATAATTTTCTTTTTGTTTTCCTTATAGCCTATTATTATTCGTGAAATCCGTGCACCACCTCCACCAGCTGCACCACCAATGATTCTTCGTCAACGTCCTCCACCACCACGTACACCTTCACCGATCATTATTCGTGAAAGACCACCTCCACGTCCAAAATCAGTACCAACAACTGTTATTAAAAGTAATTAATTTCTTGAAAAAATTTTGTTTAGAAAGATCCTAGAAAATTTTTTTTTCTCCTAGAAATTATTCCACCACCTCCACCACCACCTCGTAAATTAATTATTGAACGTTTACCAAATCTTCCACCCAAACCACGACCAGTTATTATTGAACGTTGGCTTCCATATCATAAACAAAAACGTCAAGTTATTCATGAAAAAGCTAGACCATTAGAACCAATGGCTCGTATAAAAAATACCATTGTTGAATGGCGTCCACCAGAAGTTGAAATTGTAAAACATGTAAAAAAATTAGGAGTTGCAGAAGCTGATCCACAACGATATTACACACAACATGGAGATAAATTATATGCAACAGAATTTGTTCAACGTAAATTAACTGAATTAGGTTTACAAGAAGAATTAGCTTTAATGCAAGAACAACAATTATCTGCATCAAAAGAAGAAACTGCTCTAGAACAATCTGATGAATATAATGTTCGACAAATTCTTAATGGGTAAGAAAATCATAAAATTTAATCTCTTAAAAACAAAAACAAAAAAATTATTTTATTATTTTTTCAGTTATGATCAATTATCATCTTCACGACAAAATTATAGTGGAAGTACATTAGCACGTCTTGTTCGATCATCATCACAATCAGGTACTATTGATGAATATGGTAATCAACAACAAATACATTATGAATATGCACCTGATAATTCTGGATCAGTTATTTATGAAACAAATACTTATGCAACAGATGGTATTTCATCAAATGCTCCTATTCTTACAGAAGATATACTTTTACGATCACATGCAAATAGTGGTGGTAAATTTCCAGGACATCTTTTAACAAAACTTGGTTCACAAGTATATGAAATGCCACCTGAACAAGTTGAATTAGACAATAATGGACGACGAATAACAACAACAACAACAACACGTTATTATACAATGAAACCAGGTGAAACAGGTTATGAATCACTTGTTGATGATATAAATGAAATATCACCTTGTTATACAGACGATAAATATGTTCAAATAAAAGCATCTGATTTAAACAATGTTTTAGCTAATTATGATGTTTATTCAAGTAAAGGAGCAAAATTAGAAGGTGAACAATTAAATTTTTAAAATTACTCAGGATAAAATATTTTATGTATTACTTTTATAAAGCTAATAATGTTTTAATCTGCTACTGTTTTCTTCTTTTTTTTTTTTTCTTTTTTTATTTAAAAACTAACCTGCGTGCTGTGTAGCCCGAGTAATATATAATGATTCTCGTTCTTAGCCTTGTGTTGTGTATATAACAGAAAATATTTTTCAATTCTTATTCTAGTAAAGAATAAAACAATTTCAACCTTTAATTTTTTCACAACATAAAAAAACAAAGAAAAAAAAAAAGTCAGTTTTGAAATTAATTTTACGTAGGTGTTTGTATATGCAAGATTTCATTTTAACATACTAATGTTAAGTAAATACAGAAAAGTACATAATCGAACATTTAAAGCAAATAAAATAATTCATGCAAATTTCTTTTTTTTTCCATTTAAAACATGTTTCAATACAAATTGACGAATATACATTAAAACAGTAACAAGAGATTTTATTTTTCGCTTGAATAATTATCAATGTCAAAAGTCGGTTCAACTATTATTACAAATCAACCTCATAATTATGAAATTCATAATAGTTTTATTTTAATGGGTAATGAAATATTCTTGCAGAGATATAAATTTGAAGATGGAGGATGTGGATGTACTACTATTTATCATACGACACTTACTGACACACGTTTACTTATTCGATCTGAAACAACATGCTGTTTTAATTGTTCTTATGAACCAGATCATTTGGATGCATCACTTTTCTTACGAGATATAGCTGAAATACGTGAAATGACAGCAACTCGTCATTGTTGTTCTTCATTATGTGATTATTGTTGTGGATGTTGTTGTCGTCCTTCAAGTTTTATTGAAGTACGAGGTTCATTTGGTTCGGAAAAATTGTATGTATCAAAAGCAGATAAAGCAAATATACAAGTTGAAGTGCCAGCAGCAATTGCCAATCATAAACTTATTAGGCATTAATTTTTTTCTTCCTAGTAAGACTTCTTTCTTTCTTTTTCGAATTGAACTTTTTGTTTTATTTATCAAGTTCATAAATATATATGTTTCTATTGATGCTTGGAATGAAATTCTTTATTGAAATAAATGTCAATGAGATCATAATAATCTAGATTTTAATTCATTCAATAATTGACAATATAATTTCATAGATTGACAATAAAATTCTTCATAAATTTATTTCATTAAGAATTTTTCCTATCGAATTCACTGAAAACAATTAATAGAAGAAATTGAATCACTACAGGTTAGAATTTATCATCTTTATTTGAACAATTTTATGTTTTATTTTTTCCACGATTGTAACGCTAATATGAATTCAAAGAGTGATTTGAGTAGAGAAATTTATTTCTAACAAGAATTTTTGAAGATGAAAATGATTGCGAGTTTTCCTAAGATCGGTTCTCTGAAAACTGAGTTTTTCAGCTTCTAGGATTTGCATATAGAATTCTATTTGAATTACTCAAAATAATAGAACAAACAGTTCTTTACAGAATGAAATGTCTTCCAGCTCTTGATAAGACCAAGATAGATCACCTTACGAAAGACACACCGATTATTTTTTCTGTTCTTTCGTGTGGAAACACCATTTTTGTGCCATCCATAAAATTGATATATCTCGATATCATTGAAAACTGAAAGATGTTAAATTTTGTAAAGAATTTTTTATTCCATTATTCTGGATAATTTACCTATAGAATTCTATTTGTAAATTCTAGGAGGTGAAAAACTTGATTTTCGGAGATGCTATCCTAGAAAAACTAGTAATCATTTTCATCTTCAAATATTCTTATTGAAAATAAAATTCTCTACTCAAATTACAATTTGAATTTTATATGAACGCTTACGAAAGCAAAAAAAAAGTTAAAAATAAAATTATTCGAATAAGTTTGATTAGGTGAAATGTAGGTATCGGAAAAGTTGAGATCTCGTCCTCACTCACACCTACAGTAAAAATATTACTCTTCCGTAGAAATCTATTTTCATCTATGTCAAACATATAAATTTGAAAAGCTTATGTCATACTTTTTCGTACATATATTTTCGTTCAACTTTTTCATAAGTTCAGTTCAATGATCTATTAGTAACAACAGGTGATGCAAAAGTTTCTACACAAATATCAGCTCATTTTTCATTAACCAAAATGTATGTGGACAAACTCGTAAATACTTGTATAGAATCTACATTGAAAGCTCTTTCTAATTATATGTTCAAAAAAGTACTATCATGTATTATCTTTAAGCAGTACTAAAATGAGACTCGTAAAAATAGGTCAAAGTAGTAGACACGGAAAAATAATCTCTTAGTATTTTTATTCCGTTCAATGCAATCCATTGTATGTTACTACTCTTGTTCGATTATATGCGCTGTTTAATTTCTTACAAACCTGGTAGAAACCATATGGTATCGGTTTAGATGATGTAATCGAAAATTTGAAAAATAATCATGTAAGAAATGATGTAAAAATGATGATGAGCTAATGAAGTTTTTCGTGATTCGAATGGCACTACTTTTAATATATACCAGTTGAAATGATGGCTATGAATGATCTGAAATACTCGTTATATGAAGAAGCTCCATGGTGAATTTTCTTAAAGTTATCTCAAAGAACTTCATAGTACTCTCCAAATGATTTGTCGAGAATAGAGCTAATAATCTAATAGAGAATAGAAAAACACCATCTCATGAAATGAACTGAAAGAAATCGTAAAATATCGAGTGATCGGTACCTTCAGTGGTATTCATTTCCTTGTACAGACCACATTTTAGTGCTTCCTACTGAAAAACAATTACATATGATAGAATTTTTTTGAACATAAAGTTAGAAAGAGCTTTCGACATAGATTCTATACAAATATTTTCGAGTCTGTTCACACATGTTTTAGCCAATGAAAAATGAGCTGATATTTGTGCAAGAATTTGTGCATCCCTGTTATTATACTATTATATAGGTTATAGAGTCCTCTAACAAATATCCAAGTATAATGATCAAATAATAAAAATTCGTTTTTAGAAAAGTGCTTAAACAAATTATTTCTCACCCTGACATTGAGATCAAAAGACAATAATATTTCGAACAAAATCTGTTCAATACAAATTTTTCCATTGTTAGAAAATGTTCACATAGACATTTTCATATTGACAACTATTTAATATGACATCAATAACAAACAATATTTCTATCGTTTATTTTTATTTGAAAATATATCTTAAATTTGTTTCGAATACATTCTTCTTTCTAACTATATACTAATGGAATTTATAAAATAATCTCATCAAATCAAAGTTACAAAGAGCAAGAAAAGAGAAAAAAAAAGACATTATTTCTTCTTTACTTATTCGACACATGTTTATTTATTGTAACAATGAAATCAAAATTTAAAAAAAAAAAAAAAACATAAACAAGAAATTAATTTTTTCACAACTATTAAAAAACTTAGTCCAATCAACAGCTATAATAATACATAGAGAAAAACATAAGATTATATCGACAATAATCTATTCATCATAATACAAAATAAAAATTCAATAATAAATATTAACTTATTTTTGTTTCTTTTTCTTTTTTTTGTTTTAGAATGGCTTATCCACCGGCTGTGTCACCATTCGTCACATCTCAGCCGAGACAATACGATATTCAGAGTAATTTTGGCATGTTTCCCGGTGAACGTTTATTTTACCATTGCGAATTGAAAACAGGATGCTGTCAACTTGGTGATGTTTATCATACAAGTCTAACTGATACTCGTTATGTATCACGTATAGAATTTTGTATTTTTTGTGGTTGTTGTTGTAAAAGACCTTATAATGATACTAGTATATATTTACGTGATGTTAGTGAACTTCGTCAAGTAACCAATAATCCTTGCTACCGTCAATTTTGTACACATGAATGTTGTACATGTTGCTGTTGTTGCTGTGTGATCACAAAGCGTCTTCAATTACGTGGATCATTTGGTTCGCATGTAGTTCATATTCATCGTAAAGATGAATCAGATTTTGAAAGTATGATTACAGAAGCAATTGCTCAACATAAACTACCTAATCGAAACTAAATTCTATTAAACAGAAAATGTGTCTTGGTGAATTGATTAATAAAGATGAAAACAAAAAAAGAAAAGATTATTCCTTAACAATTTCAGATAGAACTCAACGAAATATAAACGTTCTAAAAAAAAAAACTTTGTTCATTGTTCATCCAATTGAAAATGTACTCAATCGATGAAACATTTTATTGGTTAGAATGAGATTTTAAATTTAAAAATTCTGTTGACTGATGAGCAATGCATCTTCTTAAAATTTTGAAAGTTAGTTCGGTAGTTTTTTTCAATTGTTACTATAGAAAAATCTAACGTTCAACATTGAAATTGTATTCTTACTTTTTCCAATGAAATTTAGGGGTACCCATCTATTCCTTCTTTTGACCATTTCTTGTTCTCGAAGATAGTACGACCAATCAAGCTAATATTTTCACTGCAAATAGAATATCAAAAATAGGGAGAAATGTGTTCGAGAAGAAAAATAATTTGAAGTAGATTTTTGTGGTTTTTTCCCGGTAGCTTTCAGAGCTTATTGGAATTTTTAAAATAAATTCTGATATTCGTTCCTGTTTTGGAATTTAGTAGGACTTGCGAATGTGAGAGATTTGTATAATAAACCTGCTGAAAAAAAATATAATTCGAAATAAATCCTTGAAGATATATTTATTCGGTATTATGTGGCAGAATTTTCGATAGACATCTTTTTATGACATACAAATCAAAAGAAAGTCTCGAATAACAAAAACAAAGCGAACCGAAGAAGAATTCGAACGTTATATATGTCAATTGAGAAGCCATAGCTATAGTCCATCTAGTCTTGTTAGTTAATTGTAAAAATTTTAGAACAATGATTATCGATATAAATTGATCCTCCATTGTTTAGAATACATCTTCTTGAAAAAGAATTGAGCCACTGAGGGATCAATTCATATTAGAGAGTTAGATGCAGGAGAATACCAATATATCGAGAATAGATCAGGTGAGAAATTATTTGATGTTAAGCATAGTGGCATAACCAAGAGTGGGCTATACCAGAGCGCCATCCTACCACTAGAACAAAGAAAAACGTAATAATTGCTGCCATTGACACTATATTCCAAGAATTAATCTCCTAGATCGCAGAACTCTGCTCTATCACTCACGAAATCCTGGTTACACTACTAGTTAAGGAGTTTGTATAACAACCCTTGTTATACAATAATGTTTTGAGAATAAATCCAATGGAAAAAAAACCTAATTCAACAATAAATTAATTTATATTGAGATGTATTTTGGATTAATCTTATAACAGACATCATACTTCCATAATATACGATATAGGAAAGAGGTAAAATTGACCGTTTTCATTTTTGACTTTCCTATCTCGGTTTATAGGGTCCTGAAAGCCAAGAATCCAGTTTTGGCACCGAACATTTACATATTTCTGTCATAAAAAGAAGAATGTGAGATTTTTAGAAACGATTAAAATTACCTCTGATATATAGTCTTATGCATCTCCAAAAAAAGTTTAGCTCAATCAGATAATGTTTGATGGGTGACCGTAGGCAACAAGAATGCGATCTTATGAAGATCAGTGTTTTCTATAAAAATATTGCACAAATTCACTTCAAAATTTTGTTTTCTCGGACATGTATCTCCTGATTTTCGGTGTTCTATTTGTAGTAAAAATTTCAACTTGTTTGGTTATATCATCTTTGAGAATAAGAAACGATCAAAAAAAACAAGAGAGAAGAGGTACCCTTAACAAAGAGAAGTAAATATCCCTTTGTCTGCCGCTTCAACCATAGTTGCCAACAGATTAAACCAGATCAAATGATATTTCAAATTTTTCAAATCTATTTAATTCTCTCACAATGCATTAACGTATTACTTTAGTCTCAGTTATTTACATGAATTTATTTCCATAAATCTAGTAGAATAATAAATTCTGATATAAAACAGTACATTAAAAGAAAGTAACAAATCATCATAAACTTTTTTTTTCATACAAGAAAGACTAGAATTATCGATATGTTTTTGATTACATCACCATTGTTTCGTATAATCAATAAAAAATCCTTCCATACAAAAAAAGAATTTTGTCTTTCAACTAAGCCATGCTTTTTTTTTTTTATTTCTATTAAAATAAATCAATCATAATTTTTATTTATTTCTTCCTTTGTTTATTTAATTTATTTGTTTTTATATTCTAACAGCCTATCCATCAATTATAAATAATGAAAATTACTAAACGAAATTGAAAATTCGTAACATCGTTATATATTTTAAGTTGACTGCTTAAGAAATGAATATTACATCGCACAACGATAAACAATTTTCACCTGACCTCACTTGTTAACCTGATCTAATATTATATGGACAGAATAGGTCAGACAAAAATATCACAATTCCGTCTGATTTAATGGCCAGCAGCTATGATTTAAATTAAATCTTCGGAACATTCAAAGATTCTCTCATTCTCTAAAGAACCGTATCAAAAATATATGTCTGTAGTTATTCATTTGTGTAGAATAATTTCAATCGACTAATCCACTAGCAGATGATTAGTATCAGTTAGGTAATAAAACCAATTGTATTGACAATAAAAGTTGTAATAATTTTAAACCAAAACATATCAATGTTCATCCATTGTTGTTTTTTTCTTTTTAAAAATTTAGAATTAATATTTTGTGTTTTATTCTTGGAATAAATTAACAAAAGAAATTTAGAATGATTATAAGTTGTCTTACGATAACAACAATCATCACTAATATATATAAGAAAAACAAAGCGATCATTTCTAATCACTTCATAGCGTGTTGAAATAACCTAAATGATATTAATGTGTGATGTGTCGATAGATAACTATTCACATTCATTTATTACTTGTCATCATTGTTCACCATCATATATTCCATAGAAAGTTAATTATTAAGTAGAGTATAAATATACAACAATCGATGATGTCGACTCGACTACTTTCAAAGAATTGGTATAGAACAGATAAAAGTATTTTCTTTTTCTTGCTTAATAAATTCTGATCATATCATTATTGTCTTTCTATTCAATATCTCATCATAATATTTTCTTCATTTATAATACATATATGCATGCAAGTAAACAGATAATGATTCATTGTCTTTTTTTTTTCGATTTATTTGCAATTCTAGTTCGTTTTAATGTGAAATCGAATGAAAGGCATATATTAACAATGATAATTATACGAGCAAAATACTTCTATTGAGTCAGACACGTATATTCATATTTCATATAAGTACAATGAAGTCGTTCTTTCTTTTCTCTATTCAATTGATGTGTATGTGTATACATACATACCTCAACAACTGTGAAAGGTATGTATATATATATATATACGTAAGTTCAATTGCTTAAATACAATAACTATATACAAAATTTTACATCATAATCGACAAGAACTTGTTATTCATATATTTTGTTGATGCTTTGTAAATTTTTTTTTGAAGTATACTTTAGTATCCATAAAGAATAATAGTATAATATTTGTATGTATGTGTAAAAATTTCTTTATCGAAGAAAATTTAAATTTAATCTTATATTTTAATTAAAGAGTATTAGATTTTCTTTGATTGATTAAATAAATGACTTTTTCTTATTGTTTGTCTTCAATGTATATTTTTTTCTTTGAGATAGATAGGTAGATATATATCAACTCATGACCTATTTTGTTATTATTATTATTCTCATCGATCGTCTTGTGATTTATTACTTGACAAGAGAGTTTTTTTTTCTTTTTTCTTGAGAAGTAAATGAATGCATATACATCGATATGTTATGTCTTCTCATGTTCATAATCTGATTCTTTTTTTTTTTTGAATTCAATCGATGGATTTTGTATTGTTTCCTTTGTAAATAGAAGAAAGATTATTAACGAATTTCTTTTTATCCATCGTGATTGTTTCACATACATAATTCATTTTCTTTTTGTATTTTATCCATTTGACAATTGTATAATCGAAAACCTTACAAATCATTTATAAACAAATATAAATTTTAAATTAGGCGAGAGAATTATCATTAACATTTTTATTATATTGATCGATATTTGTATGTAATAAAAAGAAAATTTCTTTTTTTTTTTCTGATACGTTTTTTTTGAATAATATTTTTCTTTTTAGATATGTTTTGGTTATTTATAATAAAACGATGAATAAACAAATACTTCAACGATCTCATTCAGCAAAATGTCGACCTCCTCCTCCAACATCTTCAATTACTAATAATTGTTTAAACATAAAAATCTCATCATCATTACCTAAAGCATTTATTTCATCATTACGTCAATTATTTTCTATACTTGATAAAACAAATTGTGGTTATGTACCTTTTAATGTATTTAAACGTTATTTTGATTGTTCATCATCAACATCAGATTTTTTAAATCAACTTGAAATAGAATCAAATTCTAATAATCATTTAATAACATTTAATTCACTTATAAATGTTATTGAACGATCATTAATATCAACAAAATATCCATCATCAATTCCAATTTCAAAAACTAAATGTCAATTAAATCGTTCAAAAAGTGTCTTAGTTGTTTCTCCTTTAGAAAAAAAAATTCAACGACAAATTCCAATTGTTTATCGAAATTCTAATAGATTTCAAATGACTAATTCTCATGTATCAAATCCTATTTATTTTACAAAAAAATTACAACGAAATAATGAAATTGATTTTTCTATGGTTTGAATAAAACTAATTCATTTTTCTTGTTGTAATTTGTTTTTTTTTTGTTTAAATAATTTTAGATACGATCTTTAAAACAATATGAAATTGAACGTGATCTCCTTGTTGAAACGTGTGATACACTTGATCGTGTTAAAATTTATTTAATTGATTGTCTTTTTGAAATGAAAGATAAACAAAAACCATATTGTCATTATTTAACAACAGCAGAAGTTTGTTTCTTTTTTTTTCAAAAGAAAATTTTCTTTTATAGTTTTGCTTTTTGTATTTTTCTTAAGACAATAGGTATTGAACCAGAATCATTGTATAATCGAGATTTAGTTGCTGATTTATTTAAATTAGCGAATATAGTTATTGAAGAAGTCAATCATGATTTAAAAGTAATTTTCTTTGAATTTGATTTAAATTTTTTGTTTTTGTCTTTTTTTTTAAGAAATCATCAGATCGTTCATCTAGTTTAGTTCCATCAATATCATTCAATGGAATGAATAATCAATATGAAAAACAAATAAAAGCAAGAGATGATTATATTAAAAAATTAGAAACTGAAAAACGTATTTTATTGGATGAATTAATTGAAATGAAACATCAACAAGGAACAATTATACCAATAAAAATCTCTTAAAAACAAAAATCTTTTCTTTTTTCTATCTTGTAACAATTTTTTATTTTATGTCATTTTGAGAAAAAAATAATAATTTTCACAAGTTTTGAAGAATTCAATTCTCAAAGAGAGAATCAAAATTAAAACTAACAGTTTCATTGTCGAAATTTATTAAGAAAATGATAGAACGAAAAATGCTTTATAAAGATAAACAAAATAAAGTTTAGAAGATATTCGAAGGATTTTCTAATTTTCAATAGAACTATATTTCCGATCCTAGGTGGAATTGAGATCGAGACGAGGACTAACACTTTCATTGGAAACGATATCTTTTATGATCGTGTAAAACTGGCGTTGAATGCAAGAGGAAATAACCTGAAATCAGATTTTTTTTGTAATTATTATGACGACAGATCTTATCCTCTAAACGTATGAATCGTCTTCTTTGATCAATCAAAATACAAAACGTTGGAAAAGGACCTTTTTTGAATAAATGATTTTCTTTTATTTAAAAGTGATAAAAAAATTTTAAAAAAAAATCAGCTCTTTTCTTCTTGGTGTAATGTCTTATTGTCACGATTCATGTGTTCTCAATAGATACGGCTAAGATGAAATCGAAAATGACTGCTCCTACTCATGTCTAGAGTCAACTCATATACGAAACTAAAACAAAAATAAATTGATGAAAAAATTTTCAATCAAATCGAATTCATTTTAAAAAAATTTGTAAGTGAATTGAATCAATGTTTCCAATAATAAGTATCTCAAGCAAAAGCAAAGTACCCAACATGTTTACGATTTTGACAGAATACTGCTTTTTTTTGCACTCATGTAAAGTAGAAAATAACTACGAAGTATTTTTTCTTATCAAATTTATCATTGAAATTTCCAATATTGTTTCTCCTACGTACTTTTCTTCATTCTCAGATCAATGATTTTAACGTCCGGATTCGTGAATTTCTGGTAGGTTTCCGCCGGAAAACTTCAAAAAATAGTAAGAACTTGAAAGCATAAATCCGGTGGCCGAATTTTTCTAGTTTCGAGCAGAACCGACCATCAGACCCTATTACTAGGGTCCTACTATTTTCTTGAGTTTTTTTGTTTGTATTTCTTCACCTGGGTTAGTTCTTTTCGAACGTATAAAATTAGAAATTTCAATAGAATGAAGTTCATGTCCAAGAACTAAAATAAATTAAATTCATTGTATTTACTTCATTAAAATTTTGATTTTCATCAATAAATTTGAAATATATCAATGTCTATGTCTATTTCATCATCTGAAATGTCTTTTTTGATTTTATAAGTCCATAGGTGGTCTTGCAACAAAAGGTATTAACAAATGCCAACAACAACAACAACAATAATTACTGTCATGTTATCCTTATTTTTGTTACTTCCAATATACATATGATAGCAAAAATTAATGCAGATAAATATAATGTAGTCAGATCAATATTCATATGTTTTTGTCATTATCTTCTATATGTTATTCTGCTACATTGTTTTTCTTTCACAGGAATATATATTTTTCATGATAACATGCAAATAATTATAACTCTAGTTTTGTTTTTATTGATCAAATTTTTTTTACGATGATACTATATTATTACGCAGAAAGTATTAATAGATCGTTCGTCAATATAAACAAGGCATCTATTTGTACTATATTTGAAATTTCTATTGAAAGTCCTGGATTGGACTGATTTACATAAATAGAACATAATGATTCATGTAGAATTCTCTTTATTCAACCATTGAAAATATTTTTCAATAGAGACTTTTTTTTTCATTGATTTTGATAGATATTTTTCAATAGAATAGTAGATAAGAACGAAATAGAATTTGATTGAATTAATAAATTTATCAAAAGGGGTCGCTAATAAACTAATGCATTGTAAATAAGAATTCTGTCTTGTCTGTACCAAGAAAAGATAAATGTAGTTCGCATCAATCTCTATAAATATCTCGTCCGCGCTATATTTCCTTCTCTTTTTTTTCTTTCTGATATTCTAGTTTCCACAGTTGTTCTTTGTCTGCAAGTAAACATGACTGATGTTAAAATTGGTATCAATGGTTTTGGACGTATTGGTCGTCTTGTTTTCCGATGTGCACTTGAAAAAGGCATAAAAATTGTCGGTGTTAATGGTTAGTGCATTTTTTTTTTGTATTTATTATTTATTTATTTATAATTGAAATTTGTCTTTATAGATCCATTTATTCCTCCTGATTATATGGTTTATATGTTTAAATATGACTCAACACATGGTCGATTTAAGGGTAATGTTTCCACAAAAGATGGAAAACTTATTGTTGATGGACATGAAGTTGCTGTCTTTACTGAGTAAAGATCTTTTTTATGTTTGTTTGTTTGTTTATTTTATAAATCAACTATATGAATTTATTTTTAGAAAAGATCCATCAAAAATCCCATGGGGTCAACTTGGTATGTATGATTCTTTTAGACTTTGAACTTTGGAAAAGGAAATAAAATTTCTTTGTATTTTTATTTTTAAATGAAAGGCGTTGAATACGTTGTGGAATCAACCGGTGTATTTACAACCATTGAAAAATGTCAACCACATTTACAAGCTGGTGCAAAAAAAGTTGTTATTACAGCACCATCAGCCGATGCACCAATGTTTGTTATGGGAGTTAATGAAGAAAAATATACTGGTCAAGAAACAGTTGTTTCAAATGCATCTTGTACAACAAATTGTTTAGCACCAGTTGCTAAAGTTGTTCATGAAAAATTTGGTATTGTTGAAGCTTTAATGACAACTGTACATTCATATACAGCTACACAAAAAACTGTTGATGGTCCATCAAATAAAGTATATTATTAATAAAAAATTTTTGTTTTTTTGAAGTTTTTCATTTCATATAGGATTGGCGAGGTGGACGTGGAGCTGCTCAAAATATTATTCCATCATCAACTGGAGCTGCTAAAGCTGTATGTTTGAAATTTTAGAAAGAAATATAAATATGTATTTTTGTTTTATAAATAGGTTGGAAAAGTTATTCCTGATTTAAATGGAAAATTGACTGGTATGGCTTTTCGTGTTCCAACAGCAAATGTTTCAGTTGTTGATCTTACTGCTCGATTAAGTAAAGGCGTAAGTGATTCATAGATTTTGTTTTTTCTTTTTTTATGAACATTATTTTATATAGGCTAAATATACTGAAATTTGTGCAGCAATAAAAGAAGCTGCAAATGGTCCATTAAAAGGTATTTTGGCTTATACAGAAGATGAAGTTGTTTCAACTGATTTCATTGGTGATACTAATTCATCAATCTTTGATGCTAAAGCAGGCATTTCACTTAATGACAATTTTGTTAAACTTATTTCATGGTATATTTTATTTTGATAATTATAATATTTTAAATTGAATCATATAATTTATTTATTAGGTATGATAATGAATATGGTTATTCACATCGTGTTGTTGACCTTATTCAATATATGGCAAAGAAAGATCATGGAAAATAAATTTATCATGAAGCATTTATCCTAAAATAGTTTCTATTATTTAGTCTATTTAGTAAACCTTAAACTTTTTAGCATAGCTTCTTTTCAATATTAAATACTTCTAATTTATGTATTTTAACATTTAGTCATCTGTGGTGAAACAAATAAAGAAAAGAAAAAAAGAGTCAAAAATTTCTTTTGTTTTATTTTCAATTAAATAAATTTAGATGTATATTGTAAATGACGTGTATATTTCAAATGAAGAATATCTTATCAGATAATATTTGATCGGTTCAATAATATTCATCGAAATTCAAAAAGAAACAGTATTATTATTCAATTAAATAATTAATCAATTTTTTTTAAATATTTATATATGTTTATACAGAATAATCGAGTTTATTTAATCATTGTCTATTGTTAAATAATTTTCATCTATTTTAACATTTCAATAGAAGTTAAACATATGCTACAAAAAAACTACTGTTTTTCAAATAATTAATTTTATTAATTTAGTTCTTCGTATAAAAATATTCAAGTCATATTGCCAATAGAAACAAATTAATAGATACTGTAACATTCAAATAAAAGATATAGATTGCAACACTGTATAAAAGTTGTAATGAGATATTTTTTCTATTCTTTTTCTATACTTATACATTGAATTCGAATAATATATCTGTTACTATTAATTTACACATTTTATTTTTCTCTTTTGATAATCAAATGATTAATAGAACACTCCTATTCATCTATTAATATTCGAGCTTTATGTATGGTCAATAAAAGAATGAACCTATATTATTTTTATGACTTACAAAATACTTGTTTTCTCATTTCCTATAATTCATTTTCTCTTTACTCAAATAAATGCAAACCAGTACATCATACAGATCAATGATATGCAATCGTCCATCTTTCAACATGTATCTGTAGTCATATAATTCATGAGCAGTTATGAAAGAGAGTATGGCACCTCTCTCATAAAGTTACTGTAGAAGACTTTACTGAAATAGAGAGCATAACCATTAAAACATATTCTCTTAAGAAAATATGTGTTCTTTTCAAAGACAAATATTTCACGAATTTATAATTTATTAAACAAAAGCTCAAGAAACTTCGGAAGATATCGATCATTTATTTTTTTTTTCTTCTTAAGAATTATTTCCAGTTGAAATGATAAAGAAATGAATGTTATACATTTATATTATTATTCTTTTTTTCTATTTATAACAGAATATGTTGATTGAATTTGTATCTCCTTAATACATGTGATTTTGTGTAGGATAAATCATTGCTCTATAAATGAGTACAATTTTTCCATCGATTGCTCATGTCTTCTACTTTTGTTAAAGAATCATATAAATGAATCTAATATCTTTTGTACTGAGATAACATTATCTTTGCATACCCTTTTCCAGGAAAAACAATTCAACAGTCAGAGCTTATCAGAATCTTGCAGAATCCTGTGTGAATATTGCTGTAAACTAGCTGACGAAATCACATTCGGATATATCGTGATGGAATTCTATAGAATCCTGCCGTCAGTGTTTCATTCCATTCTAGTATGGTGATTCAATTGTGTCCTGAAGCAGAATACCATTAACCTTTTAACTGACGACATAAAGGAAAGAAAAAAATTGTACAGAAAATCATCATAGTTGTTTATTTTCGATCTAGTTTTTCGTATTTATATAAGATAACGTTAAATCCTTTGTAAGGTATGGAAATCTTTGAAACAGTCGGTGATGCACAGACCAACATCGCATTCGGTACATTGGTAGCGAGTATCACGTCGTTCCTTAGCACGTCGTTCAGTATTGCTGCAAACATAACATCTTCTTTGAGGAGTCTGTTTGCTTTCATTTGGAAGAATTAAAGACGGAAAATGTCTGGCCGTCAATCGTAGTGGATGAGCACTCAATGGTCTGCCAATATGTGACCTCTTAGAGCCGTACTTTGAGATGAGGTCTCGAATAATTTCTAATTTAAATTTGGAAAGCTGGAAGTTTTGATGCTTCATAGTTGTGAATAAAATATAACTATTGAGAACTGACAGATCGATTATGTAGAAAAAGAGTTTTTTGTACCATTTCCTGGCTTTTCGAATGGATTCCGAAAACTGCATATGTATAGTAGCTTTGTCTATAATATCCCTGTTTTTATTGTATTCTTTTATACATAATGGTAAAAGAATTTCTTTACTACTATTTGACGTTCTTTTTTCTACTGATATCATTGAGGAATCATGTACAGTTGATAACATATATACATCTCTTTTATCGCGCCACTGTATAGCTACCATATTTGCAGTATGCTGTACAGACTGCTCTCCTTGGTGCAATGTTCCTTGGAATTTTGGAAAACCAGAACGGTTCTGTCTCACAGTGCCACAGGCACCAGTTGAACATTCATACAGAGTCTGAAATAATTTTGGACTTGAGTACCAATTATCGACGTAAATAATATGACCTTTGTCAAGATACTTTTCAATTAATGTCATAACTATCGAACCAGAGACACCAAGTTCTGAAGTTCTAATTACTTCGGTAGTACTTCCCGTATAGATTATGAAATCTAAAACGTATCCAGTTGAACAGTCACATATAAGAAATAATTTTATCCCAAGTCGATTTCTTTTCGAAGGAATATACTGCTTGAATTTCAGACGTCCCTTGAAACGTATCAAGCCTTCATCAATACATAGGTTCTAATATGGATAAAAGCTTTCCGAAAATTTTCTTTTTATGTCATATAGAATCGAGCTTATTTTATACAGTGGATCGTCTTCTGGTTGCACTGTGTTATCACTAAAGTGTAGGTATCGTGATATAGCGATGTATCGATGATATGAGAACAATTCATTGAAAATAGGCGTCATTAATAATCTGTCAGTTGACCAGTAATCCTCCAGTTTATTCTTTTGCGTGAACGACATCAACATTGTCGTTACTAAAAACAAATACATCTCTTCGATTGTTACGTCATACCAAGAAGATCTTCTCGATGCCTGGGATGATTCTTTCCCAACTTGACTAAAGTACAAATTTGTCTGATCCACAATCGTTTTTACCAAGACTTCGTTAAAATATAAACAAAAAAAATCCATAGGAGTGTCGCCTTTTAATTTTTGTGTGACTATCGATGTGTAGCCACTGTTAGTCGAAGTGAACGTCAGTTTTCTTGGGCGAAAATATCCTGTCGTCCAAGATTTATTGTAAAATGAAAAAGACGTTGGTTGCATATCTTCATCAGAAACATCATCAGAGTCACCGCTATAGTCAGTTGAACCTGTTTCAATTTCAGATCATGATTTAGAGTATGATGAATTTTCATCAACTTCTACATCCGAAAATCGAAGTGTTGCCATCTTCACAAAACAAATAGGTTAAGTTCCGATCTGCTATTGTGCGTATTTTAATTACTGTTTATTTACGATTCTGCAGTATAAGACGAGTCACAAAAAAAATATCGAATTCAAAACTGAATTACTCATAAAAATGATGGGTATATATATACTTGGCATGGACAAGAAAGAACATTCTAGAATATATTCGAGTAAGATATATATATATAGAGAGAGAGAGAGAGAAAAAAGAAAGAAAGAACAAAGGACAAGAAAATGCACTGAAGTAATCCCAATGTATAAAAAAACGAGAAAGATATGGCTTGTGTGCTTCTCATGCATTATAAAGAAAAGAAGCAAGAGAACAAAAGACAACCATATCTACACCACACTGACTGTTCCCTATACACACTCTTTTTTCTAATACATAATTTCTAGAGCATGCCATTATGAAACGATGGTATCACAAGCTTCAGCTATTTGATGCTTATCTCTATGCAGACGAATCTAAAAAATATGCATTACGATTGATTGTGCTAGTTTTGTACACTAATAAAGTTCATGACGTATATATACGTCGGCGTCAGTTAAAGGGTTAAAACGTAATAGGATACCATGAACATTGATCACAGCTAAAAAAAATAGAAGCTTATACGATCATTTAACTTGCTTAGATCGAATAGTATACAGTCAAATATTGTTAAATATTACTGCTGGCATTTCGTTGAATGTCCATCATATCTCAATCCGTTATTGATTCCATCAATAACATTGTTATTCAAGTCTTCTCGGTCGGAAAATATCAATTTAAGAATTTTGAGAAGCTACTTATAGATTTGGATTCGTCGATCTCAAAAACGTTCGATGAAACTCATGAAAAACAAAAATCGTCATTTTCGCGTAATTTCTAAAAAGAGTGATGTATCTCATAATCATGGTAGACTATAATGAATGGTTGTAAGCACTATTGAAATTAAAACGTTAAATTTATTGTCTAAACAATAGTAAGTATAGTCGATGGTGTATGGATGTGTAATCGTTCTTGGCGAAGTTTGAATCGGATCTTTTGATAACATACTAATTAAAGTTTTATTTCCGTTATTTTGGCTTTGAAAACAGAAAATGAAACATATGACAAACCTTATCACATAAAGAGATGATCAGAATCGATTTAAACTAAAGAAAAACGATAAAACACTCTAAAAATGATTCTAGAAAAAAAAAAGAACACATTCGATCTCTATTTCTAGTTAACAGCAACTGAAATCGAGCGGACAGAAAACTGGAATATATGCAATACAAGACTCATATATGTTTTCTTTTCTATTGGTAACAGAAAAAATATTAGAATTTTTTTTGTTGATTGTATTTAATACGACTTCATTTTATAAACTCTTGTCTAAATCAATTAGTTTATCTTTTTATAAAGCTTTATTCCTATTATGATGTTTTGTCTAAAAGAATTTTTTTAAAATTAATTCACAGATTTCAAAGGGCTTATATTTAATTGAACAATAAAATAATTTAAATGAGCAATAATGAAATTTAGCAATAATTATATGAAATGAGCAATAATTAAATGGAGTGAACAATGATTATATGGAATGAACAATAATTATACTGAATGAACAATAATTTATTTAAATTAAAGGTAAATTTTGTATTAGGTAGATTTTATATAAAAAGAGTATTATAGTGTAAGTCGCTTATATATCTTTTTTTCCTGTCTTCTCTTCTACGATGTCGTAAAGATGACAAGTACAACACATATATATATCCGAGTTGACTTTAAAATATTTCAAAATCAACTCCGATATATACATATATCTTTTGTTTTTTCTCTCTTCTTTCCTTTCTCTCACTTGGATATTTCTCTTCTATTGATATTGTTCAGGTATATTTCCTTCTTCGTCATATTTTCTTTCTAGGAGGGTGTTTGGCTTTTTCCTAGCTCATTTATAAATATAATTACCATTTCGCCAATAAAGTAGTAGTTCAGTATTGATGTGTTAGATCAATCATCCGTTATCAAAGGGCAATATGAATTCAGTTATATATACAAATACGTATTTTTTTCAATTTTACAAAATAAAGTATAAAAAGAAAACGAGGCAGACTATCTAAAGCCAAAAAAAACTTTATTCACACAATAATATCCTGTTTTTTTCTTTTTCTTTTTTTTTCCAATTTTAAATAACTTTTTTATTTCTCTAATTCATATAAAATAATATAGTTTTTCTTTTTATTTTATTTCTAAAATATGAAATTACTACTGCTACTTAATGAATTAATTATTGTACATTTAATAATATAAAATTACTCAAATAAAATTTTTTTGTTGCTCAAAAATTATTGCTAAATCGTATTTTAATTATTGCCCATGCCAGTATTTCTATTGCTTAAATAAATACTAACCATTTCAAACTCACTTAAATCCTCATGTCAACTATGACTATTATTATATTCCACTTTAATAGAACTCTAGTTTAATCTAGGAAGTTGCAGATTTCGCAAATGCTCCTATTTGAAATGTAGTTTGTCTTAGCAAGCTCCAACCAAAGCTAAAATTAAGGATCTTTAAGCTTATGCCTTTTGAGTATTATTTTTTTTTATCGATGTTTATTTTGAATTTAACGTAATTCATAGATGATATGTAAAATGTAAATATATTATGCTGTTAAGTTTTGTTGAGTTATGTTCTAACCAAAAAAAAAAAGAAAGAAAAAGTGAAATATTTTTTAGTTTATGTATTTCCTATGATAGAATAATAACTGCATTTTCTCGAAATTTAATAGTCCAAATATTTAAACTGTTAATTCGCCTTGTTCATAGAAATGCTTTCGAAAATCATTTTCCAATGTCGACATAGAAGAATTCATTGATGTATACATTACAATATGAATTAATGAAAATGACTACTCTGTCTAGTTACAAAGGAAAGGACGTATCATAAGTTCTTGATGTAAACGAAAATTTGAATTTTGTTTTTAAATAAAAGAAAATTATTTCGTAGTTTTGCGCCTAATTAAAAACAAATTTTGCCTAGGATCTTATAAATATATATAGATGCACTCAAATATGATATTCTCATATGCTGATTTAGTAATGAACCTGGAAATGCTAAAAAAAATCGAACGCTTCAAACAACTTGCACAAAAAAAAAAAGTTTAAGAAGTGAGGAACCTGGCTGAATTTTATAGAAACCTACAAGAATTTCATCGGAATTCAAGTTTCGATACTCCTATGAAAGTTAAATATTGGTTCTTACAGGATATTGGTCATTATCCCAGTGCCATGATCCCTATAAATCCAAGTATTGGATCTATTATTAACTTCATTCCTCAGATTCTCATCAGTTTTTATCGTTTGGTTAGATTTATCTACCTGAGTTCTTCAATGTTTGTATGCTTATAACAATCATTATTAGAACCGTATTAGAGAAAGTACTAACAAAGTGCTTTCATATTGTTTATATGTATGTGTATGTATATGTAAATGTGTGTTCGGGTGCACGTTTTCGTTCTCTTTCTTTTACAATGGATTAGCTATTACATTGTTGTATATACATCTGCGTCATTTCTTTTCTTCACTCATGAGCATTATCGAAATCCTCACAGTCATTCTTTCTTGTTCTCTTGTGTTTTTTTACTGGTTGCACGATTCTACCTTTTTCTCTTTGCCTGCTTCTAGAACTCGTTGGATGTAGGTCTGAAATTTTTCTGTTAATCGGGTTCGAAAATTTTAGATCTGGCAGACTCTAATAGTCTAAGAAATGTGCATGGTGTACTAGTGGCCGAAGATAAAAAGTCGAAAAGAAGTATCTCGTATCTTCGAAGCGATTATCCAATTACGATTAGACAAAGATGTATGAATTCTGGTGAACTTCTAAGTTTATCTGTCGAACTATATTCAAATATGATCGAAAACAACCAATTTAATACGATATTATAAAGTGAAGAATTTTCTGACGAAAATAATCTCATTTACAGATAACACATATTGAATAATGATTAAGAGAAATGACTCCATGTAGAAGTATGTTTTAACTATGTGCACATTCGTATGAATCATTGTTCAATGATAATACATCCGCAATAACAAAAAAATACAGTAACTATTCGTTTTTGCTAATACACTTTGTGTGTTGTCTTTATAAAGTAAATTTTATTTTCGTTCGTTATTGTAGTTACTTCTAAAGGAAAAAAAATTATTCAAGAGTTCTTTTGTTTTCATTCACCTACGTAGCTAATTGTTCGTTTCTGTATTTTCGAAGCCATCTATGATTTAAAACTGTCAATAGAAGTAAGAAAAATCGTCAATTGTTCGTATGACATTCTCTCACTGTACATAACTGAATAAAATGAAAAAGAGAAAAAAAAACAGACTTTCGAGGGCATCACAGCATCGCAAAAAAAAATACAATTAATCTGTGTATACAAAGAATAAACAAAAAAGCAAATCCATCCAGTCTGACTATTCGATCAACATAAAAAAAACCGACTAGAACTATAGGTAGTATTCATTGTTGATAAACTATTTAAGTTAGTTAAAATACTCTACAGTGTATTTTGTCTACAAAAAAAAGTCTACGAAAAAAAACGTATTGTACAACAACAATTGAAAAATTGTTGTCTTCCGATTATTATAAGTCTTATGTATGCTGTCCTAGAAAAATAAGTGATAAAATTTTTCAACTACTACGTATGATTTCTTTCGAGATGTATAAAGTAAAGAAGGAAAACAGGTGATATTGTGGAATTCTATCAAACTTGTTTGTAGTTAATTATTTCATTATGAAATATTTATTTTTCAAGATTAAACTATTTACAATTTACTTTTAAATGTGATAAAATATCAATCCAAATGTAAAAATATGCGCTGTATTACTTTTATATTTTGTAGAAAAAAAAAAAAATACAAAATGCGTATGTCAATTCGTCGTCCGACAATCATCTCTCCAACTACACACATTCGATCTTATAGTTTTGGTCCATTTTTAGCCTTGATTTTAACTGGTTGCCTTTTATCTTTCATCGCAGGTTACATCAATACTGTCTGTATTACTAGTCTATTACAAGCATCAATAGCCGGCTTCACAGGTTCTACATCAAGAATGACTATTGAGTTGGCACAAGGCAATTTTATTAAAACGTTACATTACTTATTCATGATCATTTCGTTCGTATCGGGAAGTTTTATTTCTGCGGCATTAGTAGGAGGTGCATCATTTCGAATACAACGATCATATGGTGTGGTATTAATTCTAGAATCATTTGGACTTGCCTTTGCATTTTTATTTGAAGTAAGCAAAAACAAAAGAAACTTTTACACTCTTGCAAGGATCTATTATATAAATCGTTAAAAATTGAAATATTGATGATTTTTTTTTTTCATACGTTAAAAAAATATAATTAGTTCTGGATACCTTTAATCTAAATAAAAAATGTATTGTACAAAATCTTTAAAAGATTCTTCGTCTAGATAAGCAGGAAGCAATTTTTTAGATTTTGTACACTAGATTTTATGAAACACAATATAAAAGGAGTGTTGAAGTAAACACATTAGCAATGTCTCATTATACACGTGATAGATACAAACATAGAAACGTTACAGATGTTGTTGATATACGATTAAAGACCGTATATCAATAAGGTCTCGTTATTATATATGAAATACTTTCTTATTGCATTTCATCAGGATTAAGTAAAAACATGATGAAGAAATGTGTTCTAAAATAAATAGAATAATGCAATTTATCTATGACTAACAATAGTAGCCACATCGTGTTTCACATTTTCATTCCATAGAAATTCCACTAACAGCTTTTCTATTTAGAGTTTAGCAAATTTTAGTTTATTTTTCTTCAGTATAGATCTAGACAAAGTTATATCGGAGATAGATCTATATTTATAACATAGTTTCACTAGTTTTGAATCGATAGAATTATGAAAACAATGTTTTCAATAAATATTTTGTTTGTAGGAAACTGCATCGAATACCAAAGGAACTTCTATACCTTTGCTAGCGAGTGCATGTTTAATATCTCTTACATATGGCCTTCAAAATGGTATGTGTACAACGTTTTCTGGTGCCGTTATTCGTACAACGCATATGACAGGTATTCTCACAGATATTGGTCTTGTTTTGGGACAAGCAATTTTCTATCCACGAACCCGTAAACATATTTGGAAATTAAAAGTTTTACTTCCTTTATATGGAACCTTTTGTTTGGGTGGTGTGAGCGGATGGTTTGCATATAAACTATTACTTATCAAATCAATGCTTCTAGCATCTGCAATTGTCGGAATTCTAGGTATTGCACATGTTTGCTATTGCAAAATCTTTCTTGTATATAAATCAAAAAATA